>PVKN010003745.1:0-35994 GCA_004027915.1 Capromys pilorides | reverse complement strand
CTGGGGACGCAGCGTGCCTGGATTCCCGGCCCACGCCTCATGTGGTACTGGGGATCAAACTTTGGGTCCTTGTGCTTGACAGGCAGGTGTTTAGGCCACCAAGCTACCTCCCCTGCCCACTTGGATGTGATATCAAGCATGGTGACAATGGGTCGTTATAGTCACTCTTCCAGTAGGAAATTGAGTCTGGAAACTAGTTTTCAGTTTGAGAAGAAAACAGAGAAGGAGAATTAAAGCCATCACGTCGAAGCTTCTTTTTTCCTCCAAATGAATATCCCGCAGTTGTACTTATTAAAATAATATATATTTGAGCAAAAACTATAATTAATATTGAAAAGTATGGAAGAAATGAAAAGAAAAGAAGAATGGAAAATTATGCAAAATTTCAATGTCAAAACTCAATAATTTAGGGAATTTTTTCAGACTGCAAAACACATATGGATATTTATTATAGCAGAAGGCCTTTACATGTGGTATATAAACTATTGCATATGATATTTAATACATTCGTACGTATATAACTGAATGCAATATGCATGTGTTACTTTCATTTATTGCAGTAATATAATAACATGTTCTATCCTATAGGCAATGCACACATGCAGGTGGTGCCTTAAGGTAGCTGTATATCTATCCTAGCTATCTTGTATATACATATATATTTTTTCACTTACACTGGGCTTATGTAATTTATTTAGTGAATTCCTAAGATGTAACCAAAGCTGTACACATCTATGCACTTGGCTGATAGCAGTCCTCAGTAAATTGCTAAAAGCAAGATTTTGTTCTAAAGCAGAGGTATATTTAGGCTGATCTGATGTGCATCACCAGAGCCCCTTGGGAGCATCTCACCAAACATGCACCCCGGGGAACCCGAAATCAAATTTTACCCTGTCCCAGAAGTAGAATGGGAAAGTGTCAAGGTGGGCGAGGGTCCTCAGGTGGGGTGTCAGGAAGCATCCTCCACAGGGACAAGTGTGTTGGATGCCGGACCTCCCCTCACCTATGGTCCGCACCCAGAAACCAATGTCCCAAGATCACGGTGGGCTCAGCACAGGGAGAGGAGAGGCCAGCAAGCGTGAGGCCTAGCTTTTCTGTTGAGAAACAACAAGTGAGACACAGGTGGGTGACTGGGGCTGAGGCAGGTGGGAAGGCCGGGGGGATGCCGTGCAGTGAGAAGACACCAGAGCCTGGCGCAGGGCCAGGTCTTTGGGTGAAGCCTCCAGGGCCACAAGAGCGTGAGTAGGAGCGCCTGGGCCTGGACATTAATAGCTACAGCAGAGAAGAAGAGTGGGAAACTGGAGCAGTGCAGGAAGCTGGAGAGAGAGGATGGGCGGGCTTGCCCGGAGCAACTGTGCGGAGGAGGAGAGTCCACTGCTGCATGCGGGCCAGGGCTTCAGTGTGGCCACAAGGAGCAACGGCCCTGCCTTTGTGGGCTATCCAGGGTCAAAGGTGAGGTGTGGAGCCACAGGGTGCAGGGGAAGGGCAGACTTCCATTGGGTGCAGCGTGGAGACAGCAATACTAGAACAGTTTCATTGCAGGACTGCTGCATTTTCAGAAAGTTCCACAGTGTAGGCAGAAGCAGATCCAGTGTAGAAGTGTCCAAAAGGGGCAGGAGCCACAGCACTGACGTCACTTGCAGCCCCAACGTTGGCGGGCTTCCTCTGGGGACTCTCCTTTCAGTGGCCCGGCTGCACTATGGTATGAGGTCAGCATCTTAAGTTTCGTTTTCATGAGCATCTGTGTTCAGGGCAATCTGACTCCGCTCACCATGGGCAGATGGCTGCATCCATGGCACATCCTCATCCTCATTTCTCTGCCTTCCTCCCCCTTGCCCCTCCCCCTCCCTATCACTTCGACCCCTTGCTATTTCCTGTTGTCTACCTGTATTCAAACATGGAGCTCCTCATGTAAGAGAAACGATGTGATATTTAAGCTTGAGTCTCTGATTCATTTCACTTACTATTATGGTCTCGGAGATCATTCATCTTCTTACAAATAGTTACCATGTTCCCTTCTTTAAGACTGACTAGGACTCCACTGTGCATAAATACCACATTGTTGTGTCCTTAGTCAACTAACCAAGCTGATAAACATGGCTCTGGGTAAAAGGACTTTTTCGTACAGAACATCTGTCAGAATCGTGCGGTGGTCAGCGTGAGTTTTTATCTTTTATTCATTTTAATAGGAAGAAAAGATAAAATGACAGTGAAATAGTTTCAAAGCAGGTTAGTAGGACAATTACAATAATACATTACATATTGTTGTCTTTGTAGTAGTTATTCAGAGGGCAACATGTACACATGATATCTAAACAATGTTAGTACAAGCCTTTCTTCCCAATGAACTAAGAGAAA
Source organism: Capromys pilorides (assembly GCA_004027915.1). Classification (NCBI taxonomy): domain Eukaryota; kingdom Metazoa; phylum Chordata; class Mammalia; order Rodentia; family Capromyidae; genus Capromys; species Capromys pilorides. The sequence goes on along the minus strand of PVKN010003745.1, from coordinate 33,636 downwards.
GTAACTGTGTGTCTATCCTAGCTATTCTGCATATACATGAATATTTTTTAACTTCAAAACAATGTTTCAAGAATACTATGAGTTCCATTTCTTACACGTGCTGAATTGGCATTGCTTTCTACCAGGACCTGGTCCGTCTTAGCAGATTTTACCAGACACAGTATCTGAACCCCCCATCCAGAAAGAGAAAGCCGTCCTGTTGAACTGTTTCTACCTTTTTATTTAGGAGAGAATAAATAAATCTGGGGGGAAACACAAGGTAAAATCAACTCAGTTCACTGCAGATATTCAAGGAAACGAAATGGCACCATGGTCGTATTGAGTACACTGTGCTATTGTTGAAACCCTTCTCAGAGCACTTACTAAGATGGGGTCGAGTCTTCTGTTGCCTTCTATTGCTTTTAATTGAAAATGGCTCTTTTCACTTAGATTATATTCATTGCCAAAAACAATTTTCACATTTTATGTGCAAAAATTGCGTACTTGTTAACTTGTCCGTGAATTTCTGCCATCTACCCTGAATACCATTATAGAATCTATGAACTTTTAAACCTATCTATCTCCCTTTTCTTTCTTTTTTTTTCTTTCTTTCTTTATGATAGAAGAATGAAGAATGGAGAGGTTTAATAAAGCAATCAAATTTTATAGTTCACAAGGTTGTGGACATGAGGCTTAAGACATGTTTTAAAGTATTTCAGTTTTATGAGATGAGAATATTTGTCAGAATGGAATGTTTACTCCAGATAATAGTTATATTCTTGCTCAGTGAATATATCTGCAAAAAGAAGACAATAGATTGAACTATTTTATTACCTGAACTTTCTTTCTCAGTTTTTCAACCTAAATTATGTTTGAAAAGTTCTAAGTTGCCACGACTCGCACCTTTGGTGAGTCGCACCCTTCTCTCTGTGACCTGACTGTGGAGAGCCCATGGTTACCGAAACACCTAAGCAACGTTAAACAACTCAAGAATGGGACAACCCAAAGAACCAGTCATAACTTAGTCACTTGTCATTTTCTAAGGCTAAAATGCTGCTATTCAGTACATTAGCTCTTTGATCCTCAGTGTCTGTGATGCTTAAACCTGATTTTTCAAGCTCACTGGATTAAGGAAGGCCTAGTGGATTAATGAAGCCAGCTTCTGGGGGTGTCGAGGTGGGTTGTGGAGGCGGGATCCGGAGAGCCCTGTCTGGCACCTGGCCTCTTCTTCCCCCACCCTGCTTCCTGGCACCATGAGCTCAGCACCTTCACTCTGCCAGCCTTTCCCCCATGGTGCTCTGCTGGGAGCAGCTGAGCCCAGACTCCACTCCCCAACAGCAGGAGCCAAATGAAGCGTCACCCTTGAGCTTGCTGCACCCAGTGCTGCGTCTCACTGCAGGGAACCTGAAGAACGTGGCTCCCCTGCAGGAAGGGCTGAGCAGCACCAAGCAGCACACCGGCTCCCAGCTGAGGCTGGAGCTGTCTCTTGGCTTAGACTGGTAGAAGAAATCTGGAGGCAGAGCTGCCGAGAGATGCCCCTGGAAGAGGGAGCAGGACTAAATATTTGTGAAATAGAAGCCCATGTTTGTGCAGTGGATTCTTTTGCATTTAGAGAGAACTTGGAACTGTTTCAAAGAAATTAGTGAAACGGAACACAAGTGGATTTGTAGGAAAATAAGGAGGAGCAAGTGCAAACTTTTCTCTGATACGTTTTTGAGAATGAGTGCAATGTTTTCTTAGGTACACTGTTTAAAGTGAAGGACGAATCAAAAGGAGCCCAGTGGCGAGCAAAAGGACAGCCTTGCCCTGTGTGCCAAGGGGCACTGTGCCCTCTGGACGCTGGGCCCACGCTTCTGTTCTGTGGTTCAGACCTCTGATTCTTCACTGGCTGTGGGTCTATAGGACTGAGACGCCAGGTTTACAGGAAAAGGCATGAAAACCAGCCTCTCTGACCATCAGTGTCCTCAATTTCTGTTTGTGAATTTGAATATTTTTACTTTTTAAATTTTCAATCTGCACTTTTTAGTTACAGGCAATATTAAAAATATATTTGTCGTATTTGATAAGCTCCTAAGTGGTGCTTGTAAAGTTAAGGGCTATGCTTTTAGTTATAAGGCTAAACCAGTAGCCGTTGACTAGTTTAGTAGATAACTTGGTGCACCTACACATTTACTTACATTCAGTTTCTTATTACTACTGTTTGCGTGCATCCTACTTACCTGCCTGCTTGCCTGTCTATCTGTTCAATAAGAATGAAGAGACTGAGACTAAGCCCTCCCTGGTGCTCTTGGGGGAGTGTCTCTGGGGCGAGTCCCCTCCTGGCTCTGTGGTGTTTCCTTCCCAGCATTCTGAAGTCTTGGTTCTGCCTCTTATACCCTCCTACTAATCCCACTAAAACACGTTCCCAAGTGTCAGTTGTGGATGTCCTCCAAGATGTCCACTGTGGCAAAGATTCCTCTTCTCTGGCCCTTTCTGGTCTTTTCTGGCCTCAAAGACGTCTCAGAGTCAACAAGGCCAAGCAACCGGCAGCTGCGCTGTGGAGCCCCTTTCTATACAGCTCCTGCCCAATGCCGTGGGCTCCTAAATCCTGTACCAGGCCGCTGGCTAAAACTTAAAGGTGGAAGATGCAGGCATGTTTAGTTCTAGAGTCCCAGGATGCTGTTGCCATCCTCTTTATAGCATCCGCCCCAGGAGTCTTATCTTCAAAGAGCTTCTCTTCCTGCTGATCTGTTTGTGTCCTGTGGTGACTCCCGGTCTCTGGCTGTTTAACCTCATGGATTCTAATCCCTGTTTTTGGGGTTGCTATTATGAGACTGTCATCCGTCTCCTCTCTCCTACACAGACCCTGAGCATGCATATGTGTTTATGGACCGCTTCCTGGGAGCCAGGAGTGGTGCTTGTCATTCAGGAAGTGAAGCAGCTAAAATACACTTTCTGTGGTCAGGAAGGCCACAGGATAATTTCATGCACATGTGGAATAAAAGGTGCTCTGTGTGTGTGTGTGTGTGTGTGTGTGTGTGTGTGTGTGTGTGTGAAAATTAAAAATGTCACTATAATAAAATGTTTGAAAGTAAATGCATGTGTGATTCACTGTGCGTGTGACAGTCAGGACAGGTCTCAGGGAGCAGCAGGCCGTGAGGGGGTCTGCAGCGTGGTCAGGGCTTCTCAGGCAGGAGCAGGGCACACAGCACTCCAGCTGAAGTGATCCCGTGGTGCATGCCCAGGTGGCAATGCTATGCGCTTTGGGGCAGGCTGCAGAAGCCTTTTGGGCAGGCTACTAACTGGGAGACGGTCCACTATGAAATTTAAAAATCCTGACGGAAGCTGGACTCCTGGGAGCCTTATTTACAGTACTGAGAGAGCCATGAGGAAGCTGTGTAGCAGAACAGTATAAACAGTTTGGGTTCTAGTCAGGGATCTATGTACTCAGGTTTACAAGTTTGGGGAAGTTGTTGCAAAAGTGTAATCAAGAGAAATAGAGACACCCTATGAGTGGGCAGAACAGGGGCAGAACTGGACACGGCTGGTGCAGCCTGGAGTCAGAAAAGCATGGGCTTGAGGTGAGAGCCAGAGGAGCAGGAGCAAAGCTAGGGTGTGCAAGCGAAGATCCGTGAAAGGATGCGGTGGACCTGGAGATTTCAGAAGCCAAGGCTCCCTGATGGAAAGCACAGAAGAAAGACACATGCTTCCTCGGGGAGGACACGCCCTTGACTGTTACGGCTGAGCCCCGGGAGGATGCCTGGAGGCTGGACAGAGGAAGGAAGCATGTGTGTGGGCTGGGGGGCGGATTAGAGTCAACACGAGGGGTCAGCGAAGAAGACAGAGACAGAGAGAGTAGCCGAAGCCATGCAGATGAGAGGACATGGCGCTTTCAAAATATGCTGCCCCAAAAGGAGAAGAAAGCAAAGGATTCCACCTGCACAGAGGAGACCTGGGAAGGAGAGGATGCCTGGGCCACTGAAGGGGGCCGAGGGACACAGTGATGAAGGAGTCATTGGGCGTGCATGAGCAGCTGGCTCGCTCTCCTGATGATGCAGAGCTCAGTGAATCGATGACGGAAAGTAGCCTGAGGTAACTGCCTTTTTCAAGAGGGAGCCTGAGCTGCCCAGCAGGCTGCGGGTGGACTTGTAGCAAAAGGGAAGCTTGCTGAGGCAGGACAGTGTCCTTCCTGCTTGCGGTCAACCCCATAAGAGCAGGAAACCCAAAAGGCTCTCAGCTCAGAAGAAAAGAACCGAGAAAAGGCAGTGGCAGATGGAATATTAGATTCAAAGGAAAGGAGTGACGTGGCTTTGGCATGTGGCGCCAGTTGTGTTGCAATGTGATGATGCCTCTCAGAGACCAGAAAAATCAGTTTTGCATTAGAAAACTTGAGATCAAGTTGTGTCCTTCATTTCTGTTCCACAGAGAACCTTAAGGTAAGGAGTAACGTTGTGTAGGACTTCACCGCCGGTTACTAGAATGTAAAATATTTTATAGGTATTGTCTGGAAACGAAATCCTGCTACATGGTGTGTTACACCAGAGGTCCACTATTAAATTGGACTGATAATAAAATGGGAAGAGAAAACCGTATGTCCATCTGTGAGCTTCTAATTACTATTTTACTACATCTATGTGTAAAAGATTAATTACTGACAAGAAGACTGAATTTCTCACTCATAATTTTGAGGAATATTAAATTTAAAACTGTTTCAGAATTGCTCATAACCAATAAATATTTGCATTTTCTGGATTTATTTTCAAGTGAAAAATGCTGCTTCTGAAAAGGAGACTTGAGAAATACCCAGACTTCTCTGGGACAAATTTAATCCAGAATTTCAAAACAGCTTTGCAACCTCATCCACACCCCATCAGCCACTTTTAGTGAGTACTTTTGCCATGAATTACACAAAGACAGTGACACAGAGACAATCCCCAGTGGGGCAGGGCTGGGACAACGTGGTGGGCAGTGCCACACATGGCAGTGTAGGGAGCCTTCCCAAGGCAATGAGGAGGCCCCACAACTCCCCTGAGATGGGGCCCTCTACAGCGCTTTAATAAAAGGGGCCATTGCCACCTAAAACGTGATGAGAAAGGAGGAGAGGAAGTTTCCAAAACCTAGAAAAGGCCGTGCAAGGCCACCAGCCCTCAGGTAGGGATGCAGAAATGTACATGTGACCTCCTCTGCCCCTAGGCTGTGCACTGGGGCCATCTCTGGCTTACTGTCCCATTGGTGCCCCAGCCAGGTACCGAAGGACACAGAAGCCAATGAGTCCTTCAGTGTCCTGTGAAAGGTCCTGTGCCCTGTGCAAGAGCCAGACTGAGACAGGATTTGGAGCAGCAAGTAGGACATTCACACAGGTCTCCGCCTATGCTTGGACAGGGATGATGGCACAGCATCTTCCCAAGGAAATCCACAGTCTCAGCAGTCTAAGCAGAAGGAGTAAAGAAAGAGGAGCACACGGGTGAGTGTTGACCTCCCCGAGGTCTCCAGCTCTTGGTCCAAGCTCGGCTCCTCTCAGGCCTGTCTTCTGTCTGGGGATTCTGCTCACTCCTGGTTCCCTGGCTGCTCCTACCTCAGGCCTTTGCATGCTCTGGCCTCAGGGAGCTGGTCCGAGCCCGAAGGACCCTGTCTGGTTGGTGCCCTGGCCCCAGACCACAGCTGCACCATCCCTGCCTGCCTCAGCTGCCTCTTGTTGTCCACGTAGATGTCATGAAAACATGAAAAGCAGGCTCGTGTCTCAGTGGAGCTTTCCCTCACTTCTCTCTACTGTTCTGTTTTCTTACCAATCTCTCAGAAGAGTGAAATTGTCCCTTTGGACGTACTGCGGAGGAACGGCTGTTGCTCTCGGTGGATGCGGGCCCGGGCTCGCCTGAGCTCCAGTGTTCTGCTGCTGTCCAGTAAAGAGGAAACCATGGCACTCCGAGTCACCTGAAACATGAAAATTAATGCTGAAAATTAGGCCACGGTCAGCATGGCAGGTGCAAAGTGTGTGCCCTTGGCCACCGCTGCAGCCTCCTCCAAGCCAGGCCTGAGGCCAAGAACAGCCCTCGGAGACATCGGCAGCAAAGGCAGGGAGCAGCTGCAAGCCGGGGTACCCTGAACACGGAAGCAAACATTTTGGCAACTGGGACAGGTAGTGCTAAAAACTACAGAAGCCTCTGGAAAACGTGCCTGTGTGTGTGCCGGAGCCTGGGCTTGGGCCTTCTAAGGAAGAAGAACTTTCTCCTGGATGCAGTTTGGTAGATCCTTCCCCCCGCAAGCCCCCATGGAGACCTCTGGGTGTGCCCCTGCCCAAGAAGATCTCTGTCGGGCATTCTCTGATGTCATTCTGGCTGTGAATGACACGGATGAGGAGGATGGAGCAGATCCAAAGCTCCGTAGTGAATACGTGAAAGACATCTACGCTTGTGTCTTGAGAACTTGAGGAAGAGCAAGCAGCCAGACCAAAATACCTCCTGGGTCGAGGAATCCCTGGAAGCACGAGAGCCACCCTCATTGACAGGCTAGCACAGGCTCAGATGAGATTCAGGCTGCTGCAAGGCTGTGTACATGACTGTGCCCATTGCTGATTGGTTCCTGCAGAATCACTGTGTGCCTAAGAAGATGCTGCAGCTGGCCGGAGTCACTGCCATGTTCATTGCAAGCAAATATGAAGAAATGTGCCCTGCAGAGCTCGGGGCTCTGCCTACGTGACTGATAACACTTACAGGAAGCACCAGATCAGGCAGATGGAAAGGAATATCCTAAGTCTTAAACTGTGGTCTGGGTCCCCCACTCCCCCTGCACTATCGGTGTAGAGCATCTAAGATTGGGGAGGTCAATGTTGAGCACCATACACTGGCCAGATGCCTGATGGTGCTGTCTGTGTTGGACAATGATATGGGGCACTGTCCTCCTTCCCAAACCGCAGCAGGAGCTTTTAGCTTAGCACAGAGCGTTCTTGATAACGGTGAGTAGACACCCACTCTGCAGCATTGCCTGTTGTACCCTGAAGGGCCTCATTTTCCTGTAATGCAGCTCCTGGCTGACAGTGTAGTAGCGGTCAGTCATGGGCTTGCAAAGCACATGATATCAAGAACGAGCACGCCACCTCAAAGCATGCTAGCACCAGCACTCTAGCGAGCTAAATGGTGCATTGGGTGAAGACCTGGCCAAGGCTGGGGCACAGGTGTGACTTAGAGACCTGAATACTCTACCTGCAAATAAAACCGGCACCATGTGCCACTTGTATGCATCATACTGCATTAACAGACTTTAATAAAGATTGTGGGCCTTTTTATTTTTTGTACCTTAAAAAAATAATAAATGAATAAAAATAAACCGTCCCTCCATACACAGTCAGGACCCTATGTACACCACACCTGCAGCAGCTCAGCATGACTAAGCAGATCGTCCTCAGGCCGTGGGAAGGACAAGTGTCCACAGCAGTGGTGCAGGGACTCCTCTGCCTAAGGAGAAGTCGTCCCAAGCCGTCAATGGGGCTGGCCTGCGCAGCCAGGGACAGTGGCTACCATCCCCACAGCTCTCCCTTCCTGCAGGCCAAGGCCTGTGGGGTGCACCTGCAGGGTCCCGGGAATGCGACTGAGGCTATGCAAGGTGCGGGGCTTTTAGGGTAAAGTAAAATCAGGAATAAAGCAGCCTGATTTCCCAGCATTCCATTGCGTAAGCCAAGAGGGCAGAGGAGCCTGTTCCTGGGTGGCAGCACGTGGCACACTTATAGGAAAAGTGTATTTTGGACTCTGATATTTTGTTCACAAATGAGGTAGCAAATAATAGTTGTTTAGTGCAGATCAGAATTACCTGAATAAGCCAGGCATGGTGGTGCATGCCTGTAATCCCAGTACTTGGGAGGCTGAGGCAGGAGGATCAGTGTGAGCTCAAGACCAGCATGGGCTACAAAAAGTGAGCTCAAGGCCATCCTGAACTGCATAGTGAGATCCTGTCTCAAAAGGACAAAAAAAAAAAAAAAAAAAAAAGAATTACCTGAATGTAGGGCTGGTGGTAGTTCAGCAGACTAAGTGGCTACTTAGGCAAGCACAGGCACCAGGGCTTGCTGGGCTGACCAATGAGATGAGGCGTGGTGGCTCATACCTATAACCTTAGTGCTGGGGAAGCTGAAACCAGGAGGATCATCATGAGTCTGAGCTCTGTAGTGAGACCCTGTACCAAATACATTAAAAGAAAAAGGAGGAGGAGGAGGAGAAGGAGGAGGAGGAGAAGGGGACCCGAATCTTTACTGCTTTGCTGCTGAAATACTCTGATGTGCAAACTCTTCAGTCTCTGGAGAGAAAGTCTTTGCCCCACTGGTGTCTGCTCCCCTGTTGCCGAATCTTCTTTTTTCTCTATTTATAAGTCCAGCTGAACAAATAAGCTGGTTTTTGGCCAAAAGCTATTTAAAGTATGACCTGTGCAGCTCCTTGTAAGCATGCCCTTGTCACTCACACATGAGCCTAGAGCACCCTGCTGCCCTCTCGGGAGTTCTCCCCTGTCCTGAGAAGGATAAACCTTGAGCATCTAACTAGCAAAACGGCTGCCTGGTGCAGAGAGAGTTTTAATGGCGTCGCTATCATTATGGACACTGGTAACTATCAATCTTAACTTTTCAAGTGCCACAGCCATAAGAGATAGAATGATAAGTAACTTGCACCAGATACTTCAAAGAGCCTTACCCCTAAATTATCTTGCTTTCTTTTAGTTTCAAATATTGATGGGAAGAGCTAGAATCAGATCACTATTACCGCATGTACCCACGAGTGCATTATGTAGAGCGATTTTTATAGTTTTTATTTTACCTCCGTATTTGCTCTTCTATTGTGTGACGTCATTAAAAGTAGCACTAATGTTAAATAACAACAGCATCACAGGCGGCGCATTCTTCTAGTGGACGTGGGCACCCAGGCGTGCGTCTACCACAGCCACGTTTGTTCCCGCTATCAGTCTCTTGCAGCTCCAGCGCAGAAAAGTTGTTTAAGTGCCTCCAAATCTCTGTTGGATCATTTGAAGTCTGGATTCGCCCAGCTCTGCTTTTTGCAAAGATTTACAGGCTCTGCTTATACATTTAAAGAAATTTTATTTAAAGACTTTCTTATAGGGGAGTTGATGACAAAACGTGTGATTTCTCACACCTTGGCTGGTCCCAAAAGCCCTGTTCTGAATTTATGTTCCTGCTCCTGCATCTTATGCTCTAGGGATAGGGGCAGCAGGATGCCTCCTTATGGTCAATGTCTGGCTTCACCCCTTGGGTACTGTGCACTCTTCAGTATTTGCAGATACGTCCTTTTCCTTAGACTGACTTCGAGGGGAGTGACTCTCTTTCTAAAGGTTATTGCATAATTAAAACCTACCTCCCATCCAGCCTGGCTGGGTTCTGGAGCTGAAGAAGATACATTTTCATCTGGCTCTCACTGATGTTCTCAGGGGAAACGTGCCACATAGCTTCCCAATAAATAATAATGTTTAAGCTCGGCATCCGTGACTGTTTAAGTGCTTCTCAGAAATGAGCCCATTAATCTTCATGCAACTGTCGCAGAGCAGGCAGCAAGCCGTCTGCTTCTGCCCACTTCTCCCATCAGCCACCACTGCTCAGGGCTTCTCTGCATGGTGGGTCCCATGCCACAGGGCAGCCCGTGCTCTTCCGGAGCACCCACTCCCACTGACATTTGACCCCATGACCCTACCATGGGCTGACCTCAGGACCTCCACAGGGTGAGGTACTGGGCTGGAGCACCGAGCACAAGGAGCTGGTGAGGCAAGCTCTGGGACCAGAAACCACCACTGCAGCTCAGGAACAGTCCCTCTTCTGTAGCCAGGGAAGGGGCCTTCCACCAAAGATGGATCAGAGTCCCTAAGCCTCCTCTACTGTTTCTCCAGGCATCTTTCAAAGGGAGTAGCCTTATTCTGCCCAAGGAGATCAAGCTCTTTGGTGACGTTTAATTTCTTCCCATAGATCTAGATCGATTATCTTTACCTTAGAAGAAAAACCTACAGCACCCCAAGATGAAGCATAATGCATGAAATATGAACAAATGTTAGTGGCTTAGTTACACGCTGTTCCTACCACACAAAGCCATGGTCCCGAATGTGATTCTTTGATCGTGGCCTGTCTCACTTTTTACATGAAACTTCTCTATAGCTGCATAAATCTGAAATTGGGAAGCATAAGCCACACAACTAGAAGCCACTCTTATGAACCAAGGACTGTCAGCTAGAAGGGTCTAGAAGGTTCAGCCCCCTCCAGCCATGTCACTCTGAAGCACCATATAGGGAGCCTCCTAAAATCTTCCTCCGACTCTGCACCTCACGACCCATGTCTTCCTCCACACTGCTCCTTTGTAAAGCCTTACACTTCATGACGTATGCTTGAGTAGAAGGAATACAAGTTCAACTCATTTTCATGGTAGCGCACAACCACCAGGGCATTGTGCTCCTCTCCGACAACTCACAACCCCAAACACGCACAGGTTCAAGGGGAGACCAATGACTCAATTAACTTCTACGTGGGTAGCAACCAGCTGGAGCAAATGGCCTGTGTGCTAAGGGACATCACTCAGCTGGAGAGTGGCAAATGACTGGGTGAGGAGCGATGCCCACCTCCCGGGGAAGTGACAACCAGTATTATTTATTTTATTAATGGTACTTGGACAGGTGCTCAAGGTGCCCTGGTGTTCGTCTCTCCACATCCTCAGTGCCAGCAGAGGCATGAGAGCCAGGGGCTGCCCTGTTTGAGCGGCAGCCTGAAGGCCACCGGGCACTCTTTGGGGGTGGGGGAATTCACCAGCCCCCACTTGTCCTGTTGGTGTTTGTTTTTGAAAACCTAAATAGATCAAAAGATTGAATAACTTCTTACCTTTTGGAGGTAGCTACCAGGCAACATTTTATAAATAACTAAGTGCAGAGAATTACAGGGGTTGTGAAAATCACCTAAAATATCTTTCTGTCATAAAAGGACAAAATTAGCACGGCAACATTCTCCTTAAATTTTCCATATGTTGTAATTGTCAATCTTCATTTATTCAGCTGAACCACAATATTGAAAAGAAAATCATACTTGCCTGACTAGGGAGACTGATTTTCAGCTCGGGTTTATGGTCTCATTTATTTGAGCACCAATGGATTATTTTTTAAATTAATGTTAAATGGAAGATAAAGAAGCAAAAGCAAAGACGAATGAGCAAGCTGAAGATGGCGGAAAGTGTGTAAGAAAATGATAGCCCAGCTCTTTATCTTTAAGATAAATAATGCATAGTTTTAGCAAATTGTTTGGTTGTCTCATGTTTTTTCTAATGTATTTTTATAGACTCCTAAAAGCTACTTTTGACCATGCACTCTTATGCACTGATTGGTCTTGGTTGCAGCGAGATTTTATCTCCGCTGTTAGCCTCCTGCACCCCTGGAAGTGCACAGCAGTGGGAGCGCAGAAGGTGGGCCTCACGGTGCGCACTGCAAGCCCTGCGACTGCGCTCCCCTAAGATGTCGATGTCATTGCTGCTGCGCGATGCCACCCTACCTCTCTGGGCCCATGACTTTCAGCACTCCCTGGACAGCACACTGATCTCGTCGCCTTCGCGCCCTGTCTCAGTTTCCCACGTTAAGTCTGCCCTGTCCGTGCCTCCGCAGCATTGCCTTCAGGCTGAGTTACAAAGGGCTCTTACAGTCCTGCAGCAATCGCGTGGTTCCCATGCAGAAGCAAACACATAATGAGATGAGTGCTGAAAGCGGAGTCACGGAAGCGTCACTGCTCTCTCCCTACATTCGGACGCAAGTCCATCAGGTGAACTGATTTTTCGGTGAAATATCAAAGACTGGCAACATTGGAAACCGGTCACAGGTGCACGTTCTGTGAGTGTGGGGATCCAGCCCCTTCCTTAAGGCTGAGCTGTAGTCAGCTCTTGGCTTATTTGTTTGTTTTTGTATTTTAGGGAAGGGTCTACAGGGTGTTCAGGGTCTCACTACTGGATCAGACTCGTAGTGATCCACCTGTTTACGGCCTCCCAAGAGCTGGGATTACAGGCGTACACCACCAAGCCCAGTCTCAATTGCTGTCTCAGTGCATCCCAGGGGCGGGGCCGGCAAGCCAGGCACTTGAATCTGTGGAGCTACTTGGCCGGCCCTTTTTCGTTTTTTTGGCGGTCAGCCCTTGCTGTGCATTTTGATAGGGGCTCTCACTGAGTCACTAACTGTCCAGGCTGGACTTGAGCTTCCCCGTGTCCTGCCGCAGCTTCCCAGAGCGCCGGGCCCACGGTGCGTGCCACCCCATGCAGACTGTGAGTCAGACCTGAGCTACGTCCATGGAGAAGCCTCTGCCTTCATCTCGAGGGCAGCGGTCCTGACCACAAGTGTGCTCACAGGCATGCAATGCGTGTTCTGCAGAAACGGACCCACGCCCCTCTGCAGTGAGAAGGATGTGTTTTCTTCAGTATAACTCCTTTCTGTGAAGGATGATACCTGGGGCTGTGAACTCCATAAGGAGAAGTGATTTGTTCAGCTCCGAATCCAAGGGCCCACGGTGGGCGCTGGCTTCCCCCCACATACACACATACACACTGCCAGCTGTGAGGGTGGCATGGAGGCGGAGCTCCAGCCCCCTGAGCGCCCCATCCTGGCCCAGTGCAGGGAGACCGCGCTCTGTCCCCTGCGGCAGAGTCAGCACACCTTGTCCTCCAGCACCGGCACAGGATCCCCCCTGAGAGCAAGCCCTTGGGGACTCTGAGCTCCAGGATGCTTCTCCCACCCGGGTTCTTCTGCCAACATGAGTTGCCCAGTATGCTGGGACTCAGGCTCTCGTAGGAGCCCTCACTGTGCCCCCAGTTCCCTGCTGTCATCTGTCACGTGTCCGTCACCTGTCTCCAGGAGGCACCAGGAATGCAGTCCTCCACATCTCTATGGATCCTGATGCCAGCCCTCTGGGCGGCCTTTGTCGTTTACTTAATTGTGTCTCTGCCATAAACATCATCTGAGGAAGTTCTTGAAAATACAAATCATTATGTCTCACACCTCTGCATTCAGATGGAGAGAATTTGTAATAATGCCCACGTACTTGTGTTTGGGCCAGGCTTGCCCCACAACCTCACGCTCCCTGCAGACTCCAGTGACCCCTGACTTACACCTGCTGCAAAGATGATCCCATGACAGGATGATCCAGCCAAACATTCTCACTGAGGACCAAGAAACCTTTGTATTCTGAAATGAAACGCAGCACATGGACCAGTGCTGATGCTTTTGTTTGGGGAAATGTACACAAACCTCACAGTTACTGTGAAGTTTTAGAATAGAATTTGGTGACTTCCACTCAGGCTGCTCTGTCACTCCAAGCCATGCAGTTATGCTAAATTGCCCTGCTCATTCTGGGACTTTAGAGGTCAGGGGATTCTGCTGCTGCTGCTGCTGCTGCTGCATTTGCCTCCTGGTGTCTGCTCCTCACACTGTACCTGGTGACTTGGCATGTTTGGACAGATGCAGCGCACGCCTTGTCCTAAATATTTGTCAGTGGGTACCATGTGCTCCTCTGTTTCTGTGTGTAAGGAGACCTGCAGATGCACCGTGTGCTGGGTGGACCTCAGGAGTCCGAGTGCCACAGGCCTAACTTTGAAGTCTAATTCTCTCTGTGTACTGTAATTATTATTGAGTAACCTGGGCCATAAGTTCAAAATCAGTGAAGCTTCTTTTGCTGGATGCAAACCTTCCCATCAGGAGAGGTTTCTCAGAGGTGTGGAAATGAAACTTTACAGCAGTGGGTGTCAGAGAAGGGTGTTCAAGGGTGTGGCTCATATTTAGAGCTTTAAAATATCTTTCAGTGAACGCTGCGCTGCTTCGCAACACCAGCCTGCTGGGCCTCCCTCGCACACACCTGCCCCCTGCTCTTTTTGCCTTCTGATGCAGGTCTGGAGTCCCCTGAAGCGCCGCCGATTCCATCAGAAATGTGGAATCGCACTGCTGGGCGCCATCCAACGGGAAGCCAGTCTGCCCCGAGGTGAGGTCCTCATGCACGTCATTCACCTGATCACTCTGGGTCTTGCTCAAGGTGAAGATGTCATGAGAGGTCAGCATACTCAGGACTCAAGGGAGCCACAGGCAAGCAGCTAACCACAGAGACCTCTAGGCCTGCTTCAGGAAGGGCCAGGAAGGACAGATGGGTGCTGGAACACAGGGCCGGGTTGCTCAGGGGCTGCTGGCTTCACAGAAGCTGGATCCAGGGCTGCCGTAGTCAGAGGGGCGCAGCGCGAGGTAGTCTGTCCACTGGCCTGGGCCCTGGTGTGCTGCCTCTGGCTCCAGCCCCCCTTCCACCTTGCTGTCCTTGCCTCCTGCTGTGTGACCAGAGAGACAATTTCTGATCATGTCAAAACAGATAACTTCTGCTCTTTTAAACTGCGTATATCAGCTGTTTCACCCACAATGGAAAACTAACTGGTAAGGAAGGGTGTGTCCATGCAGCAGGTGGGAGCTTCCCCCTCCTGCAGGCCCCCTCCCCACTCCACTCCACGTCTTCCCGTGTCTCCTTTTCCTTGCATTCTCTCTCTCTTCCTGCTTCCCCCCCCACTCCCTCCTTTGTTTCCTTCCCTCTCCCTCCCCGCTTCGTAAGAGCTCAGTGTCTGCCTCTTTTACCTCCCTTCCTCACCACGATTCCGTCCTGTTCCACCCATTGCCTTCGTTTTCCTTTTGCTCCTGGGCTGCAGGGAATTGAACCCAGGAGCTCCACACAGAGCTCTGCCTTCAGCCCTTCTCCACTGTTGCTTGCACTAAGAACGCACTCAGTGCCTGGGCACAGGCGTGGCTCCAGCTTGCAATCTTCCTGCCTCAGCTTCCCAGAGCGCTGGGATCACAGGTGTGCAGCACGCTATCCTTTCTTATGGCTGAGCTCTTTCCTCCACCACTAAATAGTTGGTGGACACCTGGACTGGTCTCTTACCTTGAGCCAACCACACTGCAGCAAGCACAAAGCATGCAGTGTGTCCACGGCACTGTGACTCTCCATCCCTGGCGGCACAGCGAGGAGGGGCAGCGTAGTAGGCCAGGTGGGAACCCTTCCTGATTTGCTGCGGAAGCCCCGTGCTGATGCCTGCAGAGGCTCTCGGGCGCCGCACCCCGCTAGCAATGCGTAATGGCTCCCACTTCCTTCTTCCTTGTCGGTAGTTTCCATATTCTCCAAGGTAGCCATTCTGACCCCAGGTTAGAGGTGGCCTCGCTGGTTCAGCAGCCTTCTGCGACTGATATGGAGTCCAGGAGAGATCTCAGTGGGAACAAGCGAATCTGCTGCCGGAGGGTGCTGGGCATCTTGTGGGCCTCCCCACAGCCCTGGTCCAAGTCCTCCCTGTGGAAGGAAGCCCTTCTCAGATGAACCGGTTTCCAGCCAGGCGGAGCCTCCAGATTCCTGAGCAGATCTTGACTGGGGCTGCAGGTGAAGAACTTCCACAAGCACGCAGCTACCTGGCCCGGAGGCTGGAGGCGGGGGGTCAGGCGTGGACTCCAGCAAGGACCGGGCGCCTGGAGGGCCGCTGCTCCCTCAGACCACACAGCACTCGGGGAACAGCCACAGGAAGGCAATCCCAAGCTCCTTGTAGCGTCCATACAAGCTGCAGTGTTGCGGTCCTCGTGTGTGTGTGTGTGTGTGTGTGTGTGTGTGTGCGTGTGTGTAAGACACCAGTCAGAGTTCAACAAAATATTTTATTTCCATTACTCTATAAAAAGCCAACTGGATAGCATAAATTCAAATTGAATATCTTAATTAAGGGTATAAATTAATTAGCAGATTTAGCATGTTTAACATTATGTTTCAAAAAATTATGAAGTATAATCTCAGTTTTATGAAGTATTAAATGAATGCCATTCCTTAAAATTAAGTATTCTTCCTGGCATTATTTTATCTATTTGGTATTTGATTTCATCTTTAAAAACAAACCTACTTACTACTCAGTAGCAGCTTCTAGCTCATCTGAGTTCAGAAGGTGGGGCTTAATCCCACATGAATTTCATCAGAACAAAACGTTCACATTCTCATCTAACTTTCTACATTGAAATATATAACTTTGTTCTTCAGATACAACTCATTTTACCATGAAATACCTTCACTTTTCTGCTTATCATTACTATTAGAAAAATCTAAGATCTACAATCTGCAGGCTCAAGAATTACACTTGAAAAGCTCAAAATATGAGAATTAGAATGTAATTAAAAGCTGAAGACCCATTTCATTTGAAAAATCTCTTGTACAAATGCAACACTTAAAAACCATTTTCTTCAAGTAAAAATCTTTTTGAATTGTTCATGAACTAATACTTGGATGCTTAAATCTAGAGGTAAAATTCAGTTACTATTCTGAGAGATGAATGTTACTCTTCTGTTGGTGCAGGAAACCCTTCACTGATTCCACAACTTCATGGACATATACATGATGAACTAATCTTATTTTAATAATAAATTATCCTTATCCTAATTTATTAACATTGACATAAAAACAGAAATCTGACATTTTGCTGTTGAGAATTGTACAGTTATCACTACAGCACTGAACAGATCTCCTTAGTAAGCATAAATGAAATAAAAGACTTGAATAAAATGTTCATTTGCGGTTTGGGTTGTAGGTAAAATTTGGCTATAAGCATCCTTTTTATTTATAACAATTACATGTCCTCATTAATGTATATAGAAAGTTTAAGTTTCAATTTCTTTTCATGGTCTCTCCAAAAAGTCAATCTTAAACACTTGCAGTTTTTCACTATTTGACTAACACATCTGAGTGGGATATATTTTGAAGATAGTTTGGTGAAATGTTAGGAGTTTTGCAAATGAAGTTATATGCAACATTTTAAGACTAGGAGCGACTGTGTTCATGGCTTTGCTTCTTGTTGAAGGAGGGTGAAGGACTACCTGGAGCGCAGCTGTAGTCTCCGTGGGAGAAGCTGTCATACAGCGATGCCAGCCCTTGCTCTGGGTCTTGGAGCTCACCTCCTTCCCTTCTCACCTTCTGTCCTCTGCTCCTTTTCTGTCCTCTTCCCAGGCAGACTCTGTAGGACAAGGGACATTGAGCGAGCCACCTCCCTACATGAACTTTAGAATTGAAGCTGCATGTTTAGCCAGGGCTGAGTGTCCATTGGTATACAGAACGCTGGCTGCAATTTAGGAATGCTAAACCAGTTTCGCTCCGTCCAAGTCCCAAAATGCAAGACGCACCAACGCACATCACCTACATATACTTGAGAGTTTGTTTCTATTGTCAACTTCTCCGAATCTGGAAATATTTTGATTAAGTCACTGGCGAGGACGAAATGACAGCCCAATTGGACTAGCTAGTTTTCGTTGGAAATGCTTCCAAGCGGGGTCTACTTTCCCATCCGAGAGGGTCCGCTCGGAGCGGCAGGTTTGGCAGAGTGTGGACATCACACCCGGGCCGCACCCTACCAAGGGGCCGAGCTGCCTCGGGTTCTTTGGAATTGCTGGCTATGTGCCACCTCTGGCAGTTTGTGAACACGATGAATAATTTAGCGCCCGTGCTGCTACCATTTGGGCACAGTTAACGTGCACTGCATATCCGCTGTTCCTCAACCTCATTGCAATATGATGGGGCAGAGGGAATGCGTGCTGTAAGCGATTTCTCCCCAGTGACTCGCAAGGCACTGCTAAACGCATGAAGCATGCAGGCAAGGCGCACCCAGCTGACTCACGGCCCCCCAGGAACCCTCTCCGTAAATGCACCACGGGGACTCAGACGTGGCGCCTAATTTTAGACTTTTCCTGGAGAGTTTGTCCACCTGAGGCCCACGTATCCCAAGCATGTGCAAAACATTTATGGACCAGCGTGCAGCGCCAAGGGTCCGTGTCATGGTGCACATCCGCGTCCATCTGTCTCTCTGCCGAATTGGAATGGGAGGAAGGAGAGGACACAATTTTTTCCTTACTGTCATGGCCTCGCTTGCCACGGGTCTCCTGCTGTGCTGTTCTAACTTAAACAAAAATGTCAGTATAAAATGTCATTGAAGTTGAGGAAGAACAAGACTCGAGACTCGAAAAAATAGTTTCACAATATATTTGCTGCAGACAAAGCGCCTGCTCTGGCAAGTACATGGACCAGGATTCGGCCTCCCAACCTACATGCCCCACCGGTCTGCCCCTGGGGCACACTAAACCAGCAACTGAGTCTGGGAACGGTAACACTGCCTGTAATCCCAGTGCGGGGGAGAGTAAAACCAGGAGGGTCACCAGGAGTCTGAGCTTCGTAATGAGACATTGCACCAAATACACAAATGGAAAAAAAAAAAAAAATATATATATATATATATATATATATATATATATATATGTATGTATTTATTTACCATAGTCTCTTAACGCCTTAATGCAGAGAGGTACTTTTCCAACTACGCAAATCTATTAAGAAACCTGAAGTATTGATTATTTTGGATTACCAGAGGAGTTTTATTTTTTTTCCTTTTCAGTACTTGAGACAGGATCTTGTTGTATAGTTTAGGCTGGCCTCAGCTCATTGCCTATAGCCCAGGCTGGCTTCCAGCTTAGGGCAGTCCCCTGCATCAGCCTCAGGAGTGCTGGGGCCACTATGCCCAGCTATGAGTCACTGTCAAATAGAAGACAAAAAGAATCATTCTTAATAATACTAATTATAAAAATGAATACAAGTACCGCAGTCTTCTGTAAACTGTACACACACATATGTATTTATATAATTCATCACTGTAATCCTTTCTTGGCTCCATTATAAAAGACTACATAATTTCTACATGATACCAAGAGACGGTTCACCACAAAAGCATGCAATAAGGATGAGTGCATTGATTTTGTAGGTGGACGCTGGCAGTGTCACGCGTCCTTGACTCAGGATAGAGTCTGTATTGCACATCTCCTCCTCTGTGGCAGGTCAAACCTCAAGGGCTGGGGATGTGGAAGGAAACCAGGGAGGCACAGGCGTGTTTTCTGGTGTAGGAAGCAGAGCCCACGTGACTGAGCTGCGAACTGCGTCGGTGGGGGACGGGGCGAGGTGCCACGGAATCCGGGGCAGGAAGAGGCTGCAGCGGCTCGGCTGCCTCATCCATCCTTTGCCTCAGCTCTTCACCCGGATATTGCAGTGCTCCAGGAAAGGGAGGAGGCTTAGCATGTATCGCGTGCGAGCTCACGGCTGTATCAACAGAGCAGAGGATGCACCACGCCTCCGCGGGGACAGAGCGAGGACGCTGGCCTCTGTATAATCATGATTCAGCATTTTGAGTTTCTTAGGATTGCTGCGGGCCGGGGCTCCAGGGCCCAGAAACAGGTGCATCTGCCTGCCTGCCCAGAGTTTCAGGTACTGATGCAGAGAGCAAGGAACCCTGAGATGAGTGGTGAGAGACAGGAAGGGATGCAAGGGGCATCTTGGGACTTCTTCTAAGAAGCAGATCCGCCGCTCTCACTGGACGTCCCCATTAGGATTTCCAAGGCTGCATTCGAACTGTGAGCTGTCCACTCCTGGACACTGCCCAGCCTCCCCTGCCCTGCAGGGCCCTATGCAGGAGTCTGAGAGGGCACAGGGAGTGCAGAGGCAGAAGGAAAGTCGCCACCCCGCGCAAAACAGGTCGTCAGTGGTCCTCAATGCAGCTAAATGCCCGGCAAAAAATCGCCACAGACATTGCTGTTAACTATCTAGGCCTAGAGTTATATAATAAAAAATTAGGACAAGAAATAAATTAACAGTTATTTCCAAACTGAATTGAATTCTTCTGCATCTCTTACCTTGGAATTAAGTCTATAGGAAAAGAAGAAAATAACTGAAAAGAAAGTCTCAACATAGAGAAGTTTATTTTAAAGTAATTCCACAGAAATTAAATTTTTTTCAATAAATACTTCCCTAGATTTGCTTGGGAGCAGAGAGCTTCAAAAGTAGTGAAAAGAAGTGAAATAAAATGTAGGTGGAATACTGTACCATTTCACATGGCTGTTAACTAGATTTCTTATTTTTAATAGGTTTGGCTGTCCTTTGCTGAACACACATGCGCAGACATACACAGGTGACATATTCAGAATAAGATGACTTAGAGGAGAAGGGAAAGTATAATTTTTACGTCAACAAGAAAATAGAAAAAAGGGCCAGCTAGATAGCTCAGTGGACTAAAGCGCCTGCTTAGGAAGACACAGGGCCTGGGATTCAATCCCTGGCATGCTGTGCCAGCCTCTCACCTAGGGCACACCAAGAGAAGAGATGGAGACTGGGCATGGTGGTGCACACCCACAATCCCAGTGCTTGGGAGGCTGCAAACAGGAAGATCACTATGAGTCCAATCTATGTAGTAAGACCCTATAGACCCTATACTATATACACAAAAAAAATTTAAATTTAAAATAAATTTTAAAAGGCAGTTTTCACAATGAGCACCAAATTTCATTTTGTATTTCCCCACTGCCAAGGTTAAAAAAGAAACCAATTTCCATTAACTAATCAACTAAAGGAACATTTCCCGGTGCTAAATTTTAACCATGTCACGATTTCAGAGGTTTGCTAGGACCACAAGAAGCGAGTCTGCAAACAGCGGCAGCGTCTTCCCAGGGCCCTTTGTGACAGGACCGAATGAATGTCCAAGGCTCACTGCTACCCTGAAGCGCTGTGTCAGTTTCCGAGAGGCCCTGGGAAAAACTTGGGGAGACATGGAGAAATAAATCCAATCACTTGGAAAAAAAAAAAAAGAACTAATTTCACCAGTGCAACAGTGATCAATGTACACTGCGGCGCGTTCTCAGTAATTTCCATTTGCAGAGCAATCATTTCCATTTTCACTGCGAACCCCAAGCTTCTAGGGTAGAAAGCGAGGCTTCTACCCCAGTGGGGTTTCATAGTTGAGGCTGGGGCCACGGCTGCGCGCTGGCTAGTGGCGGCCTTGTGTCCGCCTCCCGTGGCACTGCCACCTGGAGCGTGCCCGCAGCCCCGCTCTGATCCCACCGTGCCGCAGGCGTCCTGCACCCGACTCCACCCTGGGCGTCGCTGACCACTTCAGAGCTGCGCTGCCTGATTCTCCAGTTCCGCTCTCCCGCACTGCCTGCTCCTTACTGTAATCCAGGCTTCTGTCCTCCGCCTGCTTTTTCCTCTCTATATTAATCTGCACTCCCACATATATTCCTATTTTTGACTCCAGCATCTGAGCTCTCAAGTAATTTACTGAACTGATTACACGTGCCCAAAATACTACTGGGCGATCTTTTCAAAATAAACAGGGTCCGCGCCGAGTCCCCTCTGCTCAGGCGAAGCCCATTGCTGGCCACATCAGGGCAGGGCGGGCTCCCCTGAGCTCGCCGTGCAAAAGTGCTGCAGATGCGCTTCTCCAGGACAGGCTGGCTGCGCCCTGCGGCTCCCAGCAGGGCCTCGCCGTCCTCCCTACCCACTGTCTTGGCCTGGGCCTCCCTCCTCACTCCCAGCCCTGCACAGCTGCAGCTTCTCTCTCGGGCGCGTGTCCTGCCCCGGCCACAGACCCTGCCTACTGAGCAAAGCTTCCACGACTTTTCCTCTGGAAGCCCCGTTCCGGCCTGCCTCAGCGCTAGAGAGGCAGCACCGTAGCTTCCTAGCCACCAGGCGGCTGGCCCCTGCTGGCTTTCCCTTCCTCTCTCTTCTTTGCAGTTTATACCCTGTTATTGACAAGATTACTCCCACTTCCCGCAGCCCCAGCTCCTCCTTCTCTGCGGCTTCGTGTTTTGCTGGAAGTGCAGGCTGGATCTCTTCTTCGGTCTGCTCTCATTCCCTCTCCAGGCCTCGCCCAGGCAGCAGCTGTAGAGTCCCAGCTGGGCCTGTGGCCTTGCTCCGCCTCTTCCGGCGGTGCCGGCGCCTTCCAGGTCAGCGCCCCTCTCGCCCATTCATTCCTTCCCCACTGGAGTGTTGGAAATGAGGCTTCCTCTCTGAAGGCAAGTGAGGACCACCAGCAATGTTTTCTTGGAGCTGGGGATAGAGCTCAGCTGCATGAGTGTCTGCCTGGCAAGCGCAAGGTTCTCAGCTCCATCCCTGGCAATGAAGAGAGAGAGAGAGAGAGAGAGAGAGAGAGAGAGAGAGAGAGGGGCTTTCTTTTCTGTCAAATGTGCATCTCAATGTAAGACAATGAAAAGAATTTGAATTTCATCTCTATCTTATAGATCACATATTTCAGAAGGAAATCTTCTTCTCAGAACAATGAGAATTTTAAGTACTCAAATCTGAACCTTAGCCAAATTCTGCTATATTGTATTGATCAGTTTCACAACAGAAACATGTCATTGGCCTTTTTCCTAAATGTCTCCTTCACATTAATGTTTCACGGGTTAAAAATCATACTACGGTGTGAAAAAGTGCTTTAGTAAACAGTATCTTGGGGGCCGGCAAGATGGCTCAGTGGTCTAAAGTGCTTGCTTAGGCAACTGCAGGGACCATGTTCAATCCCCAGCGCCACCTGCTGTGCCAGGCCCCACCCCCAGGGCAGGCTGAGCCGGCCATGAGAGAGAGAGAGAGAGAGAGAGAGAGAGAGAGAGAGAGAGAGAGAGAATACAGTATCTTCAGGACTAAAAGTAACTGAGAAGGGAGTGGAATGGGCCAGGTCTAACTGAAAATGTTAGGACTAGAAAAATTCATCATCTAATAACACAGTGCTGACACTGCCTACACCAGAAACTGCTCCGGCTGCGTCCCTCTTGTCACACTCTACTCGCCATTTCATCCAGTGAGTCCCCAGTATTTAGGAATACCCAAGTTTCAAACTGTCTTAATTCAAATGAACCCTGCATTGTGAACTTTTGTAGATGCAAACAAATCGTGTGCGGCTCACGTGTGTATCTCGGAGGTAGCTGTAAAAGTAAAAAGAGTTTATGTATAGTATTTGTGTGTGTGTTTGGTTTTTATGCTTTATGTTTTGTATTTGAATCAAAGGTGGGTGAAACTCCCTTGGTAGGATTTAGAAAGGAATCTAACTTAGAAATATTCTCCCTGAGTGGAACTTGTTCACAAGTCAGCAACTTCCTGTAATGCAAGCCACGCATCTGGGTTGAGCATGAGCCAACGCGCGCATGTGCACACATACACACACACACACAGATTGCTGTATACTGTGATCTTCACCTGGTTACGTCCCACTTGTAGCACGAGAGAGCAGAGCAGAATTAGCAGAAGAACCGGGAAGCAATTGCAGAGCCCTCTCTTGCAAGTTCTGTTCCAGTGTCGCTGCAGGCAATAGACTGCAGTAGAGGTCTGAAAAGGAGCATCTTCTCCAGGGAACAGGAGATAAAACAAGCAGAAGAAGAAAGGTTTTATATACAAATCTAGATCTCAAAGAAATTCATTTGCTTGCTATTTAAAACTGAATCAAAGTGTAAGCAGACTGGCAGCCCATTCCTTATCCAATTTCGTACTATTTATGTGTTAACACTTCTAGCAAACTGAATACGCAATATTCATGTCTGGTCACAAGACTCAGGTGACAATGCGTACCTTCAGGGACATTCACAGTGTAGAAATCCAAAACCTGCAGTTTTCTCCGTCCTGAGAGTCTGATTTCTGACAACAACCTTTATCACTTTTTCCAAATCTGAAATCTGAGAGGGAATCAGAATAAGGGAGCGGGGCCACCACCAAGTGTCCCACTTATTTGAAAGATGACAGAGTCATCCACGGATTTGTACCATTCAAGAGAGAAGAGAAATATTTAACAGCACAATACTGGAAATTATATTCACTCACTAAATACTCAAACAAACAAACAAAAACCAGAAATTGTGTCTGTCCTGTTCCCGTGTTCGGTGCTCAGTGGTTCCCTGAAGGCTGCCTTGGTGCCACTGCGATTCCAGCCTTGTGCGGCCCTTATCAGTCGGCTGCGAGTCCCTGCGGCACAGAGCATGCGCATGGGTACTTGACTCCTTCTACTCTTACCACAGTCACTGGAATTAAAGTTCAATGCTTTTTCAAAACTTGCATTGACTGTGTACATATGTACATATGATGCATGCAGCCATGTGTCTATACATATAACACCTATAGACATGCATACACATACAGAAGCATGTGCATGGGCATTTATAGGGCGTCTGTATGAAAGACACAAGACCAAGGTGCTTTGTACCATCAGGACAGAAGCCCGCAGGCAGGCGCATCTGCCTCGGGCTCTGTGGGCTCCGCAACGCCGACGTCTTCTCTCCCACGCCTCCTTCACAGTGGACAATGGAACAAACTCTCCTTCTACACCACTGCCCTGCTGGCCTTCCAGGAAATCAGACAGGTTTTCACTGCACCTCCTTGTGCAGGAACAGAATGGATCTCTTACACGTTAAAGCCCCTGACATATCCTTCACAAAGCTTGGAAAAAATGAAAACTGTTTATTTTAAGCCTATCCCCAAGGAAATTCTAGTATGGAACGGTGCTTCATTAACCCACTGAAATTGCTTCACTACACTTTCCAAAAGAATACTTTTTTTTTTTCAATTAAATGTAGCATAATTTAAACATTGGTAAGGGTCAACACTGGACGTTTTCTGGATTTCTGGAACTTTTTTTTAAGTGCTTCTTTGTGGGATCAACACACGAGGAGACTTGAAGTCGGGGTCTGAGAGATTGGACAGATTCCTGAGGATCCTCAGCGCATCCTTCTGCCTCCACTGCGCTGACCACCGAAGAGCCTGTGTGGACAGCGGCTTTGTCTGTTGCCGCCAGCCCCCTCCTGCCGCTCCCTGGGGGAAGCCGCTCCCTGGCATTTATTGGGTGCATCCTGTGCAAAGAATGGGAGGAGGAGCCCACAGGAAGTGGTCCTAGGAGCCTCCCTCTGGGGAGGACCTGCGGTCACGGCAGCATGACTGAGCCAACGGAGTCCTGAGACACATGGTCTCCTCGGGGAACAAACACTCCCCCGCATGCCACCATCACAGCACCAGAAGAGAAGCTTAGCTCTCAGTGTGTAGCAAGGGTCTGAGTGTCCACAGCTGGGGTACATGATACAGTGCGGCTTTGTAAAGAAGCAAATAAAATAGGAAGAGAATCCAAAAGAGGGAGACAGAGTGCAAAATGTGGCATTGACTACAGAGATTATACAGAGAAATACTGTATGTCACCCCTTTTTATTCTCCATATCCTCACTCATGTTCATACAAGAAAGAGAAAAGGCCTATAGAACGTGGTAAAAGCCCACGTAGTGAACACACAGAAGACAAAAAAAACAAGAGCCGGGCATGGTGGCGCACACCTGTAATCCCAGCACTTGGAAGGCTGAGGCAGGAGGATCAATGTGAGTTCGAGATCGGCCTGGGCTACAAAAGTGAGCTCAAGGCCAGCCTGAACTGCATAGTGAGACCCTGCCTCAAAAAGACAAAAAAAAAAAAAAAAAACCATAAGCGCAAGCAAGGCAAGCCTTTAGAATAAACAGAAGGCCATCCAGTTTCAACAATAACCAACCTGGTCAAGCGTTGGCTGGTTTTCTTTGCGTCCTAATACTTTCAAAAGTATGCTCTTTGTGGAGATGCAAGAGGAAGATTGCCTGAGCAGGACGGGTGCCACGGGCCCAGTCAGGTGCCTTTTACGAAAGGTTTCAGAAATCCCGGGAGGCAGGGGAAACTGGATCTTGCTTCTGGGGTGGTGAGCAGCCCCCAGATGGCTGTGGTGCCGTGCCCTGCACCTTGCTAAGTGCAGCTCGATCAGCTCGGTTTCAGAGGCTGGCTCTTGATTTTCATCCTGACACTTTGGTCTTGAAGTAGATCAAAGCCTGCGTTGTTTAAACCTACGCTATGATGCTTCCTCTGAAATGACTGGTGACATTTGAAGCCCTCTCCAGTAGACTTGGTTTAGGCAGAGGGTGTCTTGCTTTCTACATTTACTGAGTTCATATGCAAAAGCACTGTCCAATGCTTGGGAACCACAGCTTGCTAACGGAAATACAACATGTATTTCCTTTAACATAACTGTAACTGTACAAAACTGTAAAAATTCTGTACAGAGTTATAAGACATGATGCTTTCTTTAAAATCTACTTTATCCCATGATTTGTCACCAATACACTTAGGAAGCTTTGCTATGGAGTAGTTCTTATGCATAGAAATTATAATTCTATTTCGATTACCGCAGTTGCATCTTGATACATATGGCTGTTTTAGGATTTTGAGTGAATATAATTGAAAACATCACGAATATAAATTATTGGATAAATAAATATAACATTTTATCTTATGAATCTACATGGTATTTCACGGCCACCTATTTGCGAATGTGATAAACCTAGAGTTATACGATATAAATCTTCACATTTTGCCAATAGAGTTAAAAAGCGCCAGTAAAAGGGAAGGGGAAATGTTCCTGTTGAAACTATTATGGAATGAATTCCACCCGGATGGAAAATTAAAGTATTTACCAGCCAATGAGGATTCCCTGGGGTTCGGAGAACAGCATGAAAACAAACTTGCTGAACAGTTAAAGTAGTAAAAAGAGCTGTTGACCTATGCGACGGAATGACTGAAACTATCAATAGTAGCAGGAGATATTCCCATAATAACTGCACAGGTGTTTCGCCTGTTGACCTTGATTTCTCTGCTTCCTAAAGTTAAGTACGACTCTTAGCTGGGAAAATAATTTGCTCTGAAGCATAAATACGCACTAACTCATGAAGCTTGCAAGCAGGTTATTAAAACCCACTCACATGTTGAGGATTGAGTACCAGTAATGGATCTTCGAATAATTGAAGGCTTGATTTACCATAAAAGGTACCCCTCTTTCTGTGCCGTGCCAGCTGGGAAGGTGGGGGGGCCTCTGGTCTGCATCTGGCTAAGTGAGTCACAGCGTTTTTTTCCCTCCCTGGCAGGCTGTCTATGCTGAAGAAGTTTCTGCAAGATAATCATATACTTTCTGATCAAAACTGCTATATTTGACATGTAAATGTGGAGTAACACAGATCTTTCTGGAAAAGGGAAGGGAATTAAGAGATGCAGAGGTGGGGGTTGGGAACAAGGCCCGGGATGCCTCTTGCACACACACTAATTCCACACAAAGGACATGCATGTTAACTTCTGCATACACAAGTAATATGAAAAAGAAAGTTAGAAAAAAATCTAACATGCTGGGATGGACAATTTTCAAAACCCTAAGTAGTGAACGAGCCCTTCTTTCTTCTTTTTATTTTAACACTTGTGATGCCTGCTGTAACCACTCTAAATGAATTGCCTCTAATATCTCCAAAAGGAGGCCTCAGCACATCTGCTTTTCTCCCTAGCATGTGTAGTGTGCTGAACGCCACTTCCAGCATGAGGACCCACAGGTTTGACTGCAAGGTCAAAAGCAGTGCCCAATCACACAGTGTGTGCAGGGAGAGACCACTTCCTGCCATTGACTCTGAGATGCCCTGCACTCTGCAGTGATAAATGTGACACCTGACAGTCAGGTCAAAGACAGAGAAGCCTGGCTGCATCTCTGTGTGAGGAAGCTGACACTGACGTCACCGCGCTGGAGCGGTGAGCTGCGCTTAGCCCAACCGTCCTCCTGCTCCTACGATGCACGCGTTCTCGAGCCTTCTGCTGCCTCGCTTCCTGAGAGCTTTATAATCCTTTCCAACAATATTTTAAACAAAAAAGTGGAACCAATTGTCCTTTGGAAGTGCACTTATGAACACTGTGGACTAGTTAGTATGTGTGATGCTTTAGGAGTTACGGCCACATCTGAAGAGGCGGTGTTGCTTTCCAAAGAAGTATATGAAAGGATGGAAATAATAATAATAATTTCCTATGTTTGGGAGAAAACATGTATTTTTTTTTAACAACTATAGTATGATGACTTTAGTGCCATTATAAAGGATCAGATCAGGCTGGGGAGATAGCTCAGTAGAATAAGCACTTGCCTGCCAAACACAAGGACCTGAGTTCAATCCCCAGTTCCTCAAAAAAAAAAAAAAAAAAACCTTCTTGTTGTGAAAACCTATGCATGACTTTATATAACACACAAAGCAAGCTTTGCACCCTGAATCCCTAATACAAAACCCTGAAATAGTCAGATTAGTTTGGGGGACATAGAGTAGTCCATAATCATCAGTAATCCAACAAAATAGGTGAACAATCTGCCATCCACTAGTTTTCCATAATAATTTGGAAGATATTAGCAGAAGGAATGAAAACAGGTGCAGGAGCTGATCAAGAGGACGCAGCAGTATATTGTACTAGAAAGGGAGGCGCACTGGCCGAAATAGCTAAGGAAGGATTTATCAATGGGCTGTGTGATTGTGGAGAGAACGAAAGCGAGCTGGCCTGCAGCGCGCACTACTGGAAATGCACAGCGCTCTCCTCAACAAACTTGAGTTTTACAAATCAGCATGTGTGGTACCAAGGGAAAAATAATCTCAAAATGTTACTGACTAAATGAGCAAGTATAAAGGAAAAGACCCAGGGCTGGGGAGATAGCTCTGTGGCACAAGTGCCAGCCTGGCAAGTGCAAGGTCATGAGTTCGAACCCCGGCCCCACCAAAAAAAATAAAAATAAAAACAAAATAAAATAAAATAAAAATAAATAAATAAAAATAATAGTAATAATAATGGAAAAGACCCAAGAAGTGCTGCACGCAAAGTGTCTCCGAGGTTGTTGGACTGGAGGGTAGAGAGAGGCCATGATTTGCGCGAGGTCTCTGGAGCTGGTTGGCGTGTGCTGGGCTGCTGGCACCCTCACTGGAACTCACGCAGACCAACGTGTTCATCTTGACACACGTGCCACGGTCCTGTCATTTGGGCCTCCTGGGGCAGAAGCCGACTTCACAGGACCTTGTTATAATGTTGTAACTCAAAATAAGATGGCCAAACTATCCAATTCTTTTTATTAATTTTTAAGTTAACAGATGAATTATATGGAAATCCTGTGTGCAAATATAGTGTTTTGATATCTATATATATATATTTGGAAATAACAAAATCTAGCCAATTAATATATGTTGCCTCACGTAATTTTCATTTTTGTGGGTGAAAATGCTTAATGTCCCAAGTCTTAGCATTCCTCAGAACACTATATATTATGAAGCATAGATGCCATGTTGCATAATTCTATTAAATGTAAAACTGATCATAATTAAATAACTAGGCAGTAATTCTGCCCCAAATACCACACTTTGCTTTCGCACATTTATGCAATGAAAAATGCACTCATTATTTAAAATAATAAGTTAAAAAATAAATTAACATCTTCTTATGTTGGGTAACACATGTCCATTTGCGTATCTGTGAAGTTGTCATTGAGATGATGAGTTTATAATCAGCTTGAGAGCACAAGTAGATGTAGTGGGCATTTTTCTCAAAATAAGGAAAGGATTATAAAATTCAATTCGAGATGGAAGGTTTTTTGAGCGCTGTGGTTGCCGGAAGACATCGTTCAACTTTAAAAAGAAAACAAGGGAATAATCCCACTGTCATTTAAATCCCCGGCTCAAGCCTTTCAACAGGGGTCCATAATTTAGAGGATGCAAAGCCCAAAGGCAGGCGCTCCGAATCCCCACCTCTCTTCTCTTTGCTACAACATGGAGAAGAAAATGAACGTGCGATGACTGATCTTCCGAGAGACAAGCTTCTAGGTAGCCTCTGAGGAAAATGGACAGTGGGATTTCCTTCACTTATCACTGTTAATAGCAACACAAAATTGTTAACTAATAAACATGGCGTTTCCTCATCTCTCTCATAAAGTGACAGCTGCTTTATAGCCAGGCGGTGAAAGGGAATCCAGAATGAAATTTCACCCCACAACACAAAGAAAAGTCGGGGTGAGGTAGGGGCTATTGCACGCTACTTCCCACCTCAGACAATACAGAGTAGGCCAAGGGATCCACGTTCTCCTCGGATGCTGCACTGTGGTAAAACCTGAGTGGAGGAGCAGAGGACGAACTGTAGGTTCTGAGTCGCCATCCACCAGACAGTGGGTTTCACCCTGTGGTGACCCCATGAGAGGCTTGAATTTCCGGTGCCAGCCTTTTATTTTTTCTTTCGGGAACTGGGTTCGAACTCACGACCTTGCACTTGCCAGGCAGGCACTTGGCCACAGAACTATCTCCCCGGCCCTGAGTGCCAGCATTTCTGCTCCCTGTGTTGCACTTCTTAAAACCATGGCAAGTAAGGGGAGTTCCCTTCTCAGAAGACAGAGGTGGGCAGCAGCCTACCAGAAAGCCGCACACCTGCCTGGCCGGAGTCAGGAGAAAGTATCCCTGCGCAACGTTGCACGCCTCCTGACTTTACTCACATCCTCCAACCTGTGCGCTTACCCGTCCATGAGACGCAGCTCTGCTGTCCGGGCGTCGTGTCCCTGCTGGGCACAGGGACCAGCACCTGCGGGGTGGGCCAACCCGCTCAGCCTTGGCGTTCCGGGGACGCCAGATTCTCCTCCCCGCCAGGCCTACTCTCATCTGCACTAGCAAGGGGATTTTTGGCATTCCTCACAAGCTTCATTGCTGTGCTGGAGTTGAGGTGGAAACAGTCACTTAAAAACATCAGGTATTTGCAGTGTTTTGTTGTCCTTAATCCAGTACTCCTAGGGGACACTCCATTCAAGTGGCAGCTGTAGAGATGACCGTCTCATCCAACAGACAGAAATGCATTTTAGAACATTTTTTTGGAATGCAGATATATACAATGGATTTAAAGAGACTGAACAGGTGGTCAGTTATGTTCTGGAAAGGACTGAGCCCTTGTGCACAGCTGGGGTGTTTGCCCAACCCTCAGTACTGTGCCCCCCGTTCTCCTTCTGCCCTTCAAATGCACCTATCCAAGAAAACGCAGCGTGAAGTCGCTAACCAAACCCTGAAAGCAGAGGACACAGCCTTAATGCTTTCTCCTGATGTCCCTTAGTTATCTAGGTTTTTCTTGAAATTTACAGCTATAGATATGTGAGAATTTGGACGGTTGCTTGTCTCCTTTAAGCTAATTCCATATTTATCAATTGAAGTTCATCTTTTTACCTTTGGAGACTGTACTTGCCTCAAAATATAAATAAACGTGGATGTTGCAAAAAAGACACAAACTGTATTTTGCAAAGTGTCACAAACTTATTCCTGGCAAGGGACAGGATGATTGCACTGAGCTCTGTGCTCTTGGGGGGCGGGGCTCAGGCTTCTCAGAGACGGATTCACTTTGCGTTTTCCAGGTCCTTCCCCCAGCACACGCCTTCCTGTGTTGTGTAGACTGAAAGGCTTCCTGGGGTCAGCTTATGCGAAGCGAAACTCAATTTCTGAAACATCGCTTTTAACCTGCCACCCCCATCCCATCCACCACTGCAGCCCATCTTGAATAGCTAACATTTGTTGCTGGAATGAATAATACATCAATATTTAGTTTTCCCAATTAATAGGATGCCTTCTCATCTTCTAAAGAATTTTTTTCACCCACACGATTCTCTTTGAGGGAGAACAGAAGAAGAAGGTTCAAATTCCCTATACCAGCACGGCCTCATCAAAAATGAATTTTGACATGAGTACCAGAGCAGGGGCTCAAGTCCAACTATGACATGTGCTGTAATGCTGCTGATCCTAGGCCTTTCTCAGGTACCAATGAAGCAGCCCTTGAAGAAAACAACAGGGGCCAACAGATGTTGGCTGGAGACTAATGCAGTAGAGTTTTTTCTGTATGACTCAATCCCAAAACACCTTAAGAACAGTACTGACATTTGCTTTTAGTATTGGTTCCTTATTGATGCACTTCTTAGTAGAACTGATTGACCTCATCCTGCAATTCATAATTCAGTAATTTCCTTTCAGGGGCCACCTGCTTCTGTAGGTAAGGAACACTATAGGGAGACCTAATCCCAGAAAAGGGGGATGGGGGACAGACAGGCTTGTTTGACCAAGTGCACGACAATTGTAGCACATTTTATCCATCAAATCTTTACCTTTAAAGCACAAGTTTCCTTGTATTCTTTTATACATAAATGTAGCAAGTGTCTTTTGCCACTTGAGGAAATGTTCAGGGTGTTTATCACGGCAGGACGAGCTCAGGATGCTATCTCCAATTAGAACTTTAATGTCTCTCTCCAATCACGAGGTTCACTGACAGGGCTGATCTTTCCATGATAATGAAGTACAGTAGGCGTTTGGAAGCTCTAAGCCGTGGCTTCATCCAATGCGAGACACAAGCAAGAATGTCTTTCCAGTGGAGAAAGACATTAATTTCCTGGGACTCTCCAGGTTTTTATTGATAAAACAAGAGGTACCTGAGCTGTCATGAAGTTGGAATTACGATGCTCTGGAAAATCAGGTACAAGGCAAAGAGCTGCAGCCCCTGTAATCCACCTCAGTCCGGAATGGGGCGAGCAAAGAGCCTCTGGCTGCTTGACAGTGGTGTACACAACATCTTCATCATGGGTTTAAGGAGCTGCTGAAATTTGACATCCGGGCAAGAGCTGCTTTCATTTGAAAACTGGAAATGTGAGAAGATAGGAAAGACCAGTTGCACCGAGTCTGGAGTAAGGTGCATGGCTCAGACTGCGGGCCAGGAAATCACTCAGGAGAGCGTGTTTACAGCAAGAGATGAAGAGTATCTCGCTTGCGCCTTAAATGCATCATTAAAACATCTGGCCGATGTTTCAGACTGGGAACTGTAGCCATTAATGCAGTGACACTGGGGGCCACCAAAGCAATCACACAGGCTTGCTCTGCCTAGGGGCCACACCTTCCAAGGGATGCAGGAGCGGGCTCAGGTCTCGGCCCCTCTGCAGCCAGACAGACACCCACTCCATACTCCCCGGCCTTTCACCCACCCTGACTGAGAGAAAGGCCAACAGTGAATTACTGCACAGACCTTTGGGAGAACACACAAACTGAAAGGAACTGGTGTTAACCCTACCAAAGCCACGTGAGAAAGCAGTGACTTAACTATTAACTTTTAGCTAAATCAGCCTGGAACAATTACGTCTTTTTTTTTTTTTTTGGTGCCAGGAATCGAACTCAGGACCTTGACTTGCCAGGCAGGCACTGTGCTGCTGAGCTATGTCCCCAGCCTGAAGAATTATATCTAATGTAATGTTCTTTTTTTTTTTTTTTTGTATTTTAGGGAAGGGTCTACAGGGCGTTCATGGTCTCACTACTAAATCAGACTTGTAGTGATCTGCCTGTTTATAACCTCCAAGAGCTGGGATTACAGGTGCTGCACCACCACACCCAGTCTCATTTGCTGTCTCAGGGCACCCCAGGGGCGGGGCCGGCAGGGCAGGCCTGGGGATCAGACCCCTGGCCCCTGCGCCTGCTTGCAGGTGCTTTAATCCGCTGAGCTATTTGCCCAGCCCTCTAATGTAATGTTCTATATTTTTACTTTTTTTAAAGTTAAAATACAACTGCAGAAAAAGGTAAATGCAACTGTGAATATATTCTACTTTGAAGGGTCTGAAAAATACAAAGCTGATAAAAAAAACTGAGAGTAAATATATACACATATATATACCTATATATGAAATATGTGTTTGTAAATATGAGGCTACATGTGCAATCAAATTCTAGGCACAAACACTGAAATAAGTTGTGGGTTTTACAGAACAAAATAGCTTTGTTCTGATTTTGCGGCTCAGAACCCAGCCCGCACGCTGTTCCCCATGGTCGGAGCTCCCTTACTTACAGCTTTTATTTTTCCTGGAACACCCTGGTTGTTTCAAGATTAGACTTGGTGCAGGTGAAATGGATATACTTCTAAGTGTGCTTATCCTGTTTAGCTTTGACCAAAATAAACTTGCTCTCGTAGCCTATGTAATAAGACCTATAATAAAAAAAAAA
>PVKN010003744.1:0-36010 GCA_004027915.1 Capromys pilorides | reverse complement strand
TCAGTCTTTCTCTCTCCCCTCTCTCCATCTTGATCTCTCTCTGAAAATAGATATTGCTTTGAGAGACAGTGGCCTACACTTTGGACAGAGAAACTTAAGATCAGGCTGGACAACATAGCAAGGTTGCATCTCAAAGACATAAAGAAAAAATAAAACTGAATGTTGCATATTGAGCTGAAATACCCTGTGACATCTTCCCTTCCCTCTCTAAATGAGTCCCACCTCATGCATGCTGTGTACTTCAGTGCAGAGTAAACATTCTCTAAACTAACAGCAATGGTAGCAAACACAACGCTTATGCAGTCCTTTGTCTCAGAACTTTTCAAGGGCCGGCCAGATAGCTCAGTGGGCTGAAGTGCCTGCTTGGGCAGAGCGCAGCAGCCAGGGTTTGATCCCCAGTGTGCCATGCCAGCTCCACCCCCAGGGCGTGCTGAGACAGAGATTGAGACTGGGCATGGTGGCACGCACTTATAATCTCAGCACTTGGGACACTGAAAACAAGAATATCATTATGAGTTTGATCTACGTAGTGAGACCCTGTACCCTGTAGACCCTGTAGACTCCATCCTAAATACTACATATATATATATATATATATATATATATATATATATATATATATATATATATGAAGAGCTTTGCAGATATCAATTCATTTCATCTTCATAATAAGCGAAAAGCTAATTACTATTTTCCACATTTGTTACATAAATTTTCTTTGGAGCACAGAGAAGTTAACTTTTCACAATCAAACAACCAGTAGATGTCGGCCAGTGTTCAAATCTGTAGGTATGATGTCAAAGGCACTCACACTGTGAAAGGGAAAGAAATTGCTTCCCATGGTCTGGGTTTGCAAGGTGAACAGTGGTACAATACAGGACACTTAATGGTGTGATTATTTAAAACAGTCACCCAAAAAGTCTTGCACAAGACAGTGTAAGACATCTGTCCACACACTAAAGACCCAGAAGAATGCAGATGGGGGGCCTGGATGCCACAGCGATGCCCTGCTTGAGTCCAGCTGAGGACCTAGAGCCATCACAGCCCCCCACCCCACCCCGCCATGGGTCCACCTGGAGCCCAGAGCACACAACCGTGCCTCAAGCACACCTGTTTCATGAATCTGCGCTGGGAAGTCTCAAATCTGTGGTGTCTAAAAAGTCTCTGTTAGTGACATGAAGGATGTGTGTAAGTGGGTGAAGGTTCTGTACTGGAGCCAGAAAGCAATGCTCAAAGAACCAGAACATACTCTGCCCCCCAAAAAAGTTACCACAGCCATCCTCAGCAAAAGTGAGATCCAAAGCTCCTCCAAGTGCGAAGAGCAAAATTCCCGTCAGGAAAGCCACTGTGACAGGCTTCTCCAGGACAGGAGCAGGCCACCATCTTCCCCTCTGGAGCCAGGAAGCGATGCTCAAAGTGAAGGACCGAGGCTCCCCCAAAGTGGACAGCAGCCATCTTCAGAGACAACGAGGTCCCAAGCTCCTCTGATGACGACAAGGAGAGCCAATTCATCAGGAAAGCCAGGACAACAAGGACTTCCAGCAGTGTAGCCCAAGAGAAGCAGCGGCCCGCTAACACCTTCCCAACAGCCTCCACCTCCTCCCGGCCCAGCTCTGCCTCTTAGGCTGCTGGTCACAGTCCTCGGGGGGCCTCCCACAGCTAGCCCCAGGCTGGGCCAGTGCAGAGGGGTATAGGGACTGGATCACCAGTCGTGGATCTGCCACACCGCTCAGAAGAAGTGAACAACTGGGATGGGGAAAAAGAGAAAAGAAGGAAGGGAAAATTAAATAGACAAATATAAATATATATACGTACATATGATAACAAAGATCATTGTACTACTAATTTCATTAATTCATT
Organism: Capromys pilorides; assembly: GCA_004027915.1. NCBI lineage: Eukaryota > Metazoa > Chordata > Mammalia > Rodentia > Capromyidae > Capromys > Capromys pilorides. The sequence goes on along the minus strand of PVKN010003744.1, from coordinate 34,150 downwards.
GGAAGGAGCAGTGTTATCAATTTTGCATGCCTATGTCTTGTAATGTGAGCAACTACCTAGAAGATAACAATACACACTGTAATAACCATTGTTAATTTCCTATCATCTTGCTTTGACATTCTGTAGGATTGTGATTCCTATATTTAAAATAAAAAATCACAAATAGCAAGCTTCCAATTGCTGGTATGCCTGAGAACAATGGCTGGTATTGTTTTAGTCTTCTTTAATTTTTGTAAATGCTCTCATTTGTAGCACTCTGCAACATGACTTCTTTGTGCAAAATTGTTGATATTACACTTATCAATAGACATAAATAAAATATTTTAATTAATTACTACTGAGCTATTCCATTAAATATTTAAAATACAATTACATAGTTCCTAGGTTATTTTTTAAATTGTTTCCAAAAGTTGACCTTTAACAGTATAATAGAAGGTTAAATGAATATTTTTAAATACATTGTAGTTAATGCTAAATATCCACAATGTACACAGGCTACTGAAAATTTTACTTAAAAATCAACCAAAGGAAAATTAGTTCTACTGTCCAAACAAGAAAAGAATTGGTTACCCAGACTGGAAAATATTACATCTAGACAACTACATTTGACTCTCTTTACTAGCATGTGGGACCAAACGCAGTGTAGCAGGTTGTTCTCAACTAAACCAAAGGACTAAACACAACTTTGTTTGTCTGCTTGCTTGAGACAGGGTCTCCCTATGTAGCCTAGGGGGCCGAGGCTGGCCTCGAGTTCACTGCAGCATCACGAAACCCATTGTGAAGGGCACGTTCACACTTGAAAGTCCTTTCTTTGCATTTTCCTCTATATTAGAACACTATTTTATACACCAAGAAGCAAATGAAAACAAATTATTACACAGTTATTTGTATATCAGAAATAACCAGGAAAATGCAGCAAATATTTATTAAGCATATGTTATTATTTTGTTTTCTTTGAAGTTGATTTGACGTTTGGAGATAAGGTCTCACTACGCAGTTCAGGCTGGCCTTGAACTCACTATGTAACCATGTTAGCCTTGAGCTCCTGGTGATCCTTCTGTCTCAGCCTTCTGAGTGCTGGGATTACAGGCCTGTCCCACTACACCTGGCTAGATGCTTTCTTAACAATACAATAAATTTTACCCCAAATTTAGTGGAGAATGTTAAGAATAAAATAAACAAAGGGCTAGGGAGCTAGCTCAGTGGCTTAAGGCCTGTCTAGCAAGCATAAGGTCCTGAGTTACATCATAATACAAGAAAAGGGGAGGGCGGAAGAGAAGGGAGGGGGGAGAGGAAGGGAGGGGGAGAAGAGGAGACAGACAGAGAAATTAAAATATAAAAAGTAAAGAAAATATCAGAATATAGTGTTTGTAAAGTTGCTTTAGCACAAAACAATGTTTCTCAAGGTAAAATGACAGTGAGAAAAGTCACTTCTGAAAATCAACTAAAAAGTGCTCCATGAAGATATGGAGGGCATCTTCAAAAGCCCAGGACAAAGTTTAAACACATCTTTTCAGTTATTTTAAAATGTTTAACAGTTCTAAAGTATAACAGTTCTAAAGTGAGAAATCAACTGAAAGAAAACTGAAGCCTCAATGGGCCCCTTCTCTGCGGCCCAAGGAGAGGAGCTGGATAGCAAGTTGCTGACTAAATTTAGAGTCTGGATCCACAGGAAATGGACCAGGGTCTGGAGGAGGAATCCGCATTTCCATGCTCTGGAAAGGATTTTCCACAGAAGCCATGACACATAAATAGCACGCGCATACATCAATAGGTGAGTGGACTTAGTGTCACCTCCACACACACGTGCATGCACACACATGCACTGTCTTGAGCACAGTGGCCCCACTGCTGTTTGTGACCACAGGGAAGATGAAGTTGAAGGGCGTCATGCTAAGCAGAACAAGCCTGACACAGAGGAACAAATGCTGTGTGGTCACACACAGATTGTGGAGTAGCGGTCACTAAGGGTCAGTGTGTGGAGGAGAGGGGAAGGCAGCTGGCAAGTGAGCAACTTTTACTAAATTCTAAAGACCTGATGTCCAACATGGATGATTACAGTTGATCATGTATTGCGTGAGACATTTCCTAAGAGAGTTCTCAAATGTTCTTACTGCCAATAAAATAAAAAAAGTAAAATAAAATAGCATTTATGGTAATCACGCATGGGAATGCATGTCACAATTAGCATAATGAATTAGTGCTCATTTCATCCTCTACATACATGTGTGCACGTCTTCTGTTGCCCACCTCTAATATCTACAATTTCTATTTATCAATCATACCTCAGTAAAGCTGGTGTACTGGTCAGGGTTTTACTTATAGGAACAGAACAGATATAAGGAATAGATATTAACACAAAATATGCAATATATAAGGAGTTATAAGATTGGCTTACAATTGTCAGCCACAGAGTCAGATGAGGAAGCGTGCAGAGGGCGTCTGCATGCTCTGGACTGGAGAATTCAGTCCCGAGGTCTGAAACTCACTGCAGTGCTCCATGTAAGTCTCTATCCATCAGATGATGGGTCTGTGATGGAAGACTGAAGTGTCTGTGATGGACGCTGAAAAGTCTGCGATGGATGGCGAAAGATCCAGGCTGGAGGCTGAAGAGTCTGCACTGCAAGCCAGACAATGAAGTCCAGGCTGAATGCGAAGACTGAAGCTTCTCCAACCAAGTGAAGCCTTGACTCCTTCCTCAGCCCTTTAAAAAGTCTCTTTGTGCTCAGTCACTCTGATGTGGGCCCATTGTGCCCTAAGGTAGAACCAATCATACCCTAGAATGGGCCCTTGCTCCCATTCTAAGGAGGAACCAATCATATCCTAGGCAGGCCTTGGTCCTGCTCCAGGGAGGAAACAATTATACCCTGGGGTGGAACTCCTACCAACAGGGAGCCCAGCCACTGAGTCATCCAGCCAAGCTGACACAACATATCAACCACTACAGCTGGGAAAGGAGGAAGTCAACCACTAAGGAGACACTTCTGCTGCAGGTGTTACATGCAAAGTTGAGTTTTTCAAGATGGAAGCGAGGCTTTAGAAACTGACCCAACTAAATAATATCTAAAATATTATTCTCCAAAAGGTGGATAATTTAACACTGCAAATGCAAGCTCTTTCACAGACGTGAAGAAATAAATTACTAACCCATAAATATATGTGGAAAATAATGTTTACAACATCAATCTTTTAAACTCTTTAAATAGTCCCATGTGCTTTGGAAAAGGTTACATTGCATTTACAAAGTTGTAGTCATGGTTTGCAAGGGGATAGATTTAACACAGGATGCATAATTTATAGGATTATTTTATAATATTTGCCCAAGAAGTCAAATGCAGAAGAATGCAAGAGATCTGTTCACATTCTAGAGACCCAAAGCATCCAGCTGAGGGCCTGGGTCCCACAGCAACGCCCTACCTAAGTGTGGGGAGCCACTCAGACACTTCAAACCTGGAGGCATCTAAGGATACTTGAGGATATGACCTCACTTGTCCAGTGCAAGCGCGGTGAGATGCAGTTGTGTAACCATGACTTAGCACAGGTAGCTACGCATATGCTGGTTACGGCACTATGTAAGGGTGTCAGCATGAAACAGTAGCCTCTATAACAGTGACACAGTAAAGATGCAGGCGGCTCCTGCTCTTGCACACTGCTCTGATGCACGCTGTCTGCTGTTGTTGCTGATGCCTTACACATGTGTGTGCTTCAACCATGGGACCTCACCCTCGAAAGTCTGCCTTGGATCCGCTGAATGGGCCCACAGTGATTGTAGGTGAAGACCCTCAGCCCATGGCAATGTCCTCCACCAGACCAGCTAGGGATCTAGAGCCCTCACCAATGTCTCATGCAAGTCTGCTTCAAGGATCTGTGCTGGGAAGCCCCAAAGGTCAGCAGTGGAAGCTGGGGAATCTGCACGGGTGGAGGAAGGATCAGTGCTAGCAGCTGAGGGAGCTGCGTTGGAGCCAGGAAGCAATGCTCAGGCAAGGGCCAGGGCTCCGGTGAGGTGAACCGCAGCCGCACTCAGCAACTGCAAGGACCTGAGCTCCTCTAACGTGAGAACAGCCAAGCTCACACCAGGAAAACCAGAGTGACAGCTTCCTCAGGAGAATCAACAGCACCACCTTCCCCTCCAGTTCTCCTTTCATTCTGTGGGCAGCAGTCCTGGTGGGCCTTCCACATTGTGCACCATGCTGACTCAGTTCAGCTGGGGGCTACAAGTGGACCATTAGTTAGTCTACCACAAAAGTGAATGAAATTAAAATCATTTTTAGCCTCCTTTCTATCTACTCCCTGTCCCAAAATTGGCCTTGCCTCTATCACATAATTTGGAGTTCCTGCTGTGAAAGCCAGTATAGGCGCCATCTTTAATTCAACCAGGAAGGAAACCAACCAGATCAGAGGACACTTTAATGCAAAGATGAACCCATGAGGTGGAGCCCTGAAAAGACCTATACATTTCATGTGACACTGTGACCTGTATGCATGCACCTATCATGAAACACCCTGCCAGTTTAGAGACACAGGAATTATTCTCAAAGGTCTCAAAGGTCTATAATACATAACCTTTTTACACAGTCCAGGAAGCCTACAGTAAAGACACTTGAAGAAATGCATGGATCTGGGCAATTTGTGCCTGCATATATTATTAAGTAATAGGATTTTGCATAGAAAGAGGATTTTTTCACAGATTCATAAATAATACCCTGTTATCTTTAGAAAACATGTACTATACTAAGATAATATTATATTAAAGTTTGTTTGATAAACTGGCCAAATGGGGCACCGTGACATGCTTTGCTGTCCCCCATTTGGCACACCCTACAGTTTCTCTGGGAAACCACACTGTCTTTTCCTGGACACACTGCAATAGCTCTGACATTGTCTCCTCATTTATCCTCCCGTTGTGATTTTGTGCCTTGAGTGCATCCCTAGGACCATCTAAATTATACATTAGTAAAAAAAAAAAAAAAATCTTCGTAACACATGTCATCTCATATTCACATACAGATTAAAATATTATGATAAAGGAGGGCTAAGACCTTGTTCAAATACTTTCCAGTGGCTGGAGTGAGGGACAGGAACAGAAAACAAGTCCCTTGGGCATGCCAGCCGAGAGAGGCACAGAGCTGCTGGCAGCATCCCAATGGCCAGGCCAAGATGCCACCGCAGATCCATGCTGACCTGTGCATACTCAAGCCACCTCACTGGGCTTCCCTATCCCTGGGTCAGAACCCCACAACCAAGAGGATGGGAGCTCAGGTTGGGCTCCTGGCTCCAGGGGCATCAGGTCATAGCTGCTGGCCCCAAGGAGGAGCCATGGAGCAGAAGGTCAGGGAGCAGTGCGGGGTGGCTGGGAAGAGCGGCAGGACAGAGCCAGGGAGTGAGGGGCAATTCTCCATGCAGACTGTGGGCCACGCCCAGACACTCCAGAGGCAAGCTCCCCAGTATCGATGGGGCTCCCAAAGCCAGTCATGCTGATGCTCCGTCTTAACTGAAACCCAAGCTTTGGAGTGGAAGTTCACCAGCAGTATGCAAACTGGGCCGTCCAACGGAGAAGCATCATGAAACAATGTCTTAGATCATTTTTTTATTCAGAGCGAAGGGCAATGAAGCTCTATCTAACATTTCAGAAGGGAAACTCACTTTTCTAGCTCCTCCTCCAAGTCACGGAGAAAATGTCATCCGCTGAGAGAACACTTGTTTGATCATGCTCCTAAAATACCCTCCCATGACTCAACCTCTAATTATCTCCCTTATTTCTTTCATAGTACACATTGCACCAAGAAAATTAATTTACTTACTTGCTTATTGTCCTTTACCACCTCCCATTGGAACAAACAATTCTTCTACTTGATATTTTTCACCATGGGGTGCCTGGTATCTAGCACAAGAAGACACTCTGAGTGGGTGAAGCCGAGCCCACATGGCAAGCTGGAGAGAAGGGGACAAGGCAGCTGCAGAGCAGGCAGCCGTGTGTAGGAGAGCGGTGCGGGGAGACCAGGAGCAGGGCCTCCTGACAGGGGCGTGCCTGCTGGAATGGGCAAAACAGAGAGAGGCCAAGGCACCAGCCACGGTGAGAGGGAAGGGCTGGCGCCTGCAGGAGGAGGAGGAGGCGGTGGCCCAGGAGCCTCTTGGTGGCTGCTTGGAGCCCAGTTCTCCCTGAATCAGCCGAGTGGGAGTCGCCTGTGCAGCTGGATCACTTCAGACTGAGACTACAGAAGGCCCCAAAACACCAAGATCTTTGGCACAGGTCTTAATGCTGCCTCTAGCCGGGTCCCCTCACCTGAGCCCCTGATTCCTACCACTACAGCAAGAAGCCGTGAGACCAGAACAGGAGGTCCGGCTGTCCCCCTCAATGCATCCACTTGGGACTTTGCCACGGGCCCACCCCATGGGAGGCAACAGCTGGAATGGCCTACTGGGCTAGCACACCTTGGGGAGCAAAGCAAGGGACCAGCAAGAGACAGGAGCCAAGCTTTAGCAAAAGAGAAGAAGACCAAGAGGTGGAGAAGGGGAAAGGAGGAGAGAAGAGAGGGACAGAGGAGAACTGAGGCATGCCACACACATTCTGCCCCCAGTGGTTGTAGTCACTGTGTACTACATATATGGACTGATAAAAATGTTATTCAAAAACAAGGAAGAGATGAGTTGCTGAGATCCTTAAGATGCCGCTCCAGAATATGCAAAAGGGAAACGGCAGGCCAGGCCACTGGGGAAGCAATTCAAATGCACTTCTCCCAAAAAGGATTTCTGGCTTCAGGAACTCTCTGGGGCGGAGCCTTTGCCATGGGAGGTTTCTCAGCCCCAGCTCCTGCAGGCTGGAGGTTCTGCACGGCCCAGACCCCAGCCTGCTCCATGCCCATGCAAACCACTGAGCCCCCGCCGCTTCTGCGCTACCCTCCTCTGGCTGCACGCGTTTCCCAAGCCAGTGTTCCTAAAAAGATAAACTAAACCTGCAGCACCACACAGGGCTGAAGATTTGCACATAGCTGAGGGTAAAGGAGATGCTGCAGTTAGTTGCTGGGGAAACAGAAACAACCAGCCACTGGCAGTCGGGGCACGTGGGAAGTCCCAGCTCTGAGACCACACAGAAAGAAGGGGTGGGTGGGACCCAGGCTGGCCCTGGAAACACAGGGTCACGTCCTTCCCTGTGCATTCTGTGACCTCCCTGCTCCTTGTGGAAGGATCGAGCCACAGTGTGGCCTCTGACTCCGTGCTTCCCTTCCTGACACCAATCAAGCGATAAAGATGATTTTCTTCTCTTGAGGAACCTGTCCTGCTTGTAGATTTTTATGAAGCCAATTCATTTTTTTTTTTTCTTGTGGCTTTGTCTTAGAAAGAGGTTTGGGTGGAACTCTGCTGTGTATCTGCCAGACGCCTTATTTTGGAAATGGCCCTTGAGTCTGCCCAGCCCTCAATCAATCCAGCCGATTCCTGCGAGGACCACTGGATCTCTCTGCACTGACACTGGCCACAGACCACAAAGTGAGGGCAGGCGCGTGGCACCGAGCCAGTGGTGCTGGCCCTGTGGGCCCAGCGGCTGGCCAAACGCACATTCCTGGACTCTTCAGCATACCACATTGGGTTCAGACTCTCCCCAGCTGAGTCACCGCTCTGTGCGGTGCAGGTTCTAGGGAGCATAGGAGAGAGAGGAATGAATGCTCCCCTTCCCAGTGGCGCCACTAGCAAGGCACAATGTCCACAAACGGTACTTCTAAAGTGCGACTGTTTTGCCCTAGGGAGACATTTGACAAAAAGAGGTAAGTGTGGAAGGTGGGAACCCAGGCTTACAGCTGCTGCTGAACATCCTGTGGTGCACAGAATGGCTCCCACAAATCTGAAGGAAATGTCAGTGGAACTGCTGTTGAAAACTCTGCTAAAAAGCCATTGGGGTTCGTTTGAGAAACTTCTGGGGGTGGGGCAATAGCTCAGCAGTCTAAGCCCTTACCTGGCAAGTACAAGAGCCTGAGTTCAATGCCCGGTACTCATGCCAAGCTGGCCCCAGAATGCGAACACACCCCTCCAGCCCAGAAACTGAGCGTGGTGGAGCATGCCTGTAATCCCAGCACCAGGGCAGCTGAGATGGGAGCATCACTGTCAATCTGAGCTGTGTGGGGAGACTCTAGATCAAATAAATACATAAATAAAATTTTTTTGAAAAACAAAACTTCTGTAACCAATGTTTTCCAGATTATGGTAAGACACTCATCGATATGAATGTCTCGGTAGGAGGGGCAGACACAACCCCGCCTTTGTGGTTGAGTCATTCACAGTATAAAGAGAAAGGCAGACAGGGTGGTGGCACCAGCCCAGAGACGCCAGTGAGTGGTCCAGGTGGGCACGTGGGTACCCCTGAGCTCTGTGGGGTGGTGCCTGACTAGGCCTCAGATAGTGCAGCTTCCTGCAAGCTACAAATGCTGACCTGTGCTTCAAGCTTTGGGGTCTTAAACTAAACAGAGAAACACAGAAAATGTATCTGCATTTGTGAAGTGCAGGCAGTTTGCCCAAACATCGACTGACCCGGAATCTCACACACATTCAATGCACAGCTGCCAGGGACGGAAGTCCCTCTCTGGACCTAGCCTCACCTGGTGCCCACGCTCAGCTCTGCTTCCTGCAGGCTGTGGGACCACGCTGAATGTTGCCTGGAGCACAGCTTCCTCCTGGTCTGTGTGGATTGCGCCACAGACCTGGTTACTGCTGGGGGACACTTGCCAGAGGAGACACTCACCTCTGCAGACAGGAAGGGGAAGGACACTGGCAGAGTTCCTCTCCTCATAAAGCACAGAGTCTAGCGGGACACACTGCGTGTGGTGGGACCCATCAGGAGTGTGCTCGAGCAGATGTTCCTCCTAGAAACTTATTGCTAACTACAAACGCTGCTAACTTGCAAATGCCCTTCCAGGTTTCTTCCTGAAGGAGTGGAGGATATCACACTTCAGAGCTGCAGTTCGGGGCTTTGCAAGAGGAGCAAACAATATAGGACACATATTTGATAGGATTATTTTATAATCATCACCCAAAAAACCATATAAAAAGAAAAAGTGCAGGACATCTGTTCACACGCTGAAGACCAAAGAATCCAGGTCGGGGCCTGGGTCCCACAGCAACGTCCTGTGTGAGTCTAGCTAAAGACCTAGAGCCCATGCAATGCCTCACATGAATCCAACTGGAGGCTTAGAGCCCAGGACAATGTCTCATGCAGGCCCTCTTCATGGATCTGTGCTGGGAAGGCCTGAAGGTCAACAGTGTAAGGTAGGAAATCTATGCCAGCAGGATGAAGGATCTGTGTTAGCCGGCTGAGGGATCTGAGCTGGAGCCAGCAAGTAACACTGAAGGCAAGGATGAGTGCCACAGCGAGACCTCAAGCTCCTCTGATGAGGAAGAAAGCTGAGCTCCCACCAGGAAAGCAACGTGAGGAACTTCCCCCGGAGGCTGAGCAGCGCACCATCTGGAGCCAGGAAGCAATGCTCGAGGTGCGGACCAAGCTCCCTAAAGTCAACCGTAGCCATCATCCAGGACAATGAGGTCCCAGGCTCCTCCTCCATGAGAGGATCCAGCCTCACCAGGAAAGCCAGCAGGATGAGATCCTCCAGCAGAACAGCCCGGGAGATGCAGCAGCTCCCTAACAGCTTTGCAATGGCCTCTCCCTGTTTCCAACGGTCTCCCTCCTTCTTCTCCAGTCTCACCTTTTGTGCTGCTGACCACAACTGTCAGGTGGCTTCTCACACCTGGCAACATACTGGTTTAGTTCAGCTGGGCAGTACTAGTTGACCACCAGTTGTCAATCTACCATATACAGTGACCTGTGCGCACTCGCCTTCCAGCAGTGCAACACCCAGTAGGTAAATCTTGCAAGCAGCATCCATGCCCAGCTGAGTGAATAAAGAAAGTTTGGTGTTGACACACAAGTGAGCATTGCTTTGCCCAAAGCACAAACTGGAGTCACCTGTGGGACAGTGGAGGTGCCTCAAGACCATAGCCCTGCGAGGAGTAGAGCAGACACATGAGAAACCCAGAAGAGCAAAATAAGAGATAACAGGAAGCAGATCTTTTGCAAAGGAAAAGGGAAGGAAGACATGGAGGGTGCGGGGCAAGTACAAGAATTAAAATGTGTTCTGTCCATGCACCAAGGTCCCATGAAGAATGTCACCATCGTAGACTGCAAGCATGGACTCCTCAAAGTAAAACTTCCCACAATGCACTTAGCACCTCTGATGTCCCAGAAGGCATAGCTCAGCCTACCTACAGGAAACATGCTCAGGACACTGTAGTCACCTACTGGTAGGTGAAATTCATTCAACGTGCAGCCTATTTGCCAATAGAACGCTGAGTATCTCATTTAGCCTGTGAAGTGGCTGAATCTGAAGCGCACAGACAACACATAGCACCATGGAGAATTAGATGCTTTCCTGGGAGATTCCACAGCTCCGCAGGGGCTGCAGAGTGCTGCCGCAGCTGACCACAGCAGTGGGGGACTGAGCCCCCAGTCTGGGACTGGCCTCAGAAAAGAGCACAGTTCAAACTTTTAGACATATTTTTCACAGAACAAATGTTGCTTTTCCATCAATGGGGAGTCCAAATGTTCCCAGTTACTCCACCTTTAGTAAAGGCCCCTTTACACTGGCCGACTGCATCTATGCTTAATCGTCAAGCATCCCTGGTATTGCAGTGGCTTCACACCAAGTGGCTACTGCTGCTTTCTCCCGGGTGGCTGGAGATGGTCGGTTCTCTGCACACGGCACCCGCGCTGCCCACCACCAGATTTCAGGGCTGCGCTCGGGAGAGTCAGGGCTCTGCCTGTGAGCACCCAGGTCTCAGCCCCAATGGATGGGATGGGCATGGCTTCCAGTTCCCTTTCACATCAGACCCAGTTCCCGGGCAACACACTTGCAGGTGGTGAGAGGCGCCCCCCCCCCCCCCACACACACACACAACACTCACAAGAGGAAGGCAGCGGGAGTATTTGTGAGTGCTCCAATGAGGGCCATAGCCCTGAATCCAGCTCTGCAGAGCATGGGAGCTTCCTGCAGGGAATGCAGCTGCCTCTACCTCAGCTGTGGAGTCCCTAGCAGTTGCCTGGTCTGTTGCAGTCAAAACATTATGTGAAAAATTCTCAAAATTCACAATTCCTAAGTTTTAAACTGCACACAGTTCTCAGTAGACTGATGTCCTGCACCTTCCTGTCCCACCCACAGAAGCCCCGAGCCAGGCTTTGCCTGAAGCCACCATCTGTACAACGCCCTGCCCAAGACTCACACAGAAGCCCTCTCTGTTATCACAGTGATGGTCTTGATAGCCAAGTGACTGTTCACATAATCCTTGCTTCGTCTCATGACAGCCCTGAGGAGCCCGAGTCTGCTGCTCCCTGCTCCACTGTAATGAAAACTAAGCCCTCAAGTGTTTCCTTCAAAAGGCCAGAGTTGCGCTCTCAGAAAGAAAGAATCATATTCGGAGGTTGTTGAGATCTACAGGCAGAACAAAGGTGCTCCTGGACTCACGAAGAAGAAACAAGAAACTCACAGTGTCACTGTCCCAATTCCAACTGCAAAAGCTGCACCTGCAGTGTGCTGTGGGCGGTAGACACGCTGGAGGAAACAGGGCTCAGGAGGAGGCTGGCTTCAAGGCCGGGGCCTGGGGAGCGCGACTCGTAGGCTCCTAGTGAGATGGGACTGGGGACGGTGGGTGGCCCAGATCAAGCTGCTGGAGACTGCTCAGGCAGAGGCCAGGGGAGCCTGGCAAGAGAGAAGGCTGGGCGGGCGATGGCTGAGCCAGACCATGTAGCATCTGACACACACCTCAGGAATAAACTGAATGAAAGTCATCTTGAAGTCAAGATGGTCATGACAATGTTGTACTTTAGAAGATGGCTATGTAGAATTAGGTAAAATGATCCGATGGGAACTGAGGATGCTGGCCAGCAGAATCTTGCTTCAAGGTGAGAGGAGCAGGGGAGAAACAGAGGGGTGATGACCAGAAGGAGCCCAGGGGAGCCAGTGGGAGGGCCAGGCAAGGGGAGGGGCGTGCTCCCCAGTCTCAGGCTCTATTCACTATACACAGAATACAGATCTCAAGTTGATGGGAGAAAGATGAAGAAGGCTTTAGCCTTAGAGATATTAAATAGGAAAGGCTCTAGGGAGTCGGAGAGACGTGTCTGGCAGGATTTTAATTTGTAGAGGTGGAGTCGGAAGTCTGAGCAAGAAAAGTATATTCGGGGGTCATTGGGATGTGGAAATGAAGACGCAGTGATCAAAGTATTGATCAGGAAAGTGTGTGCAATGGACAGAGAAGGAAGCGCGGATCCGTGGGAAGGCTGAGTCCAAGGACAAGAGGCTTTCAGCGGGGAGATGGGGAAGCCTGCGGAGTGCAACGCCCGCTCAGAGGCGGGGAGTCCCGGCTGCACTGGCCATCTCAGGGTAGCGTGGTGGTGGGCATGAGGGGACAGAAAGCATCAGGGTGACCAGGGCTCCCGGCAGCTTGTGTGTGGCTAGGCGGAAGGAAAGCGGCATGAATCTCCCGCTAGTGACATTACCCCTGAGATAGCGTCCCTGCCGCAGAAGCACAACTCTGGCACAGAGAGTATCCTGCAGGTGAAGTCATCGCTGCAGCCGGCAGCCCCAGAAGCTGCCAGGAGGAAAGAGTACTCGATCTGGGCCTGGAGAAGGAGTAGACCGCAAAACACCCAGAGTCCCTGCACGGGAAAAGAGTGCGGACCCCTGGGCAGGGGTGCAGCCACCACCTCCCGCGAGGAGGAGGAGGAGGTAGCTGAGTTTGAACGGGGCAGAGAGGCAGATTTAGACAGGACTGAGAAATCACTAGCTTCGTGTACTTGAAAGGGAGCCCTGGACAGCTCCAGGGTTCCCCAGAAGCGAGCACGAATGGATTTTCTGGGTGGGGGGTTGGTAAAGCGTGCCACCCTCCCCCACCCGATCTCTTCTGCCCTTCTCCGCTGGACCCCGACCGTTCCTAAGCGGTGCACACTAACTGTGTGCAGGTCCCCTCTTCCATGGGAGACTGGATCACTGAGACAGAGATATCGGGGCCCACAGGGCAGGTGCACCTACTTTCTGACCCCTTTCAGCGGAAGTCACCAACCCCTGCTTTCGGTATTGCAAGTCTTTTTGTGTGTATGACACAATCTAATTTGTTTGCTTTTATCCTTCTTAATGGAAACGTGTGTAAAATGAACTCAGCGTTCTCGTGCAGGTAATGACAGCCACGCACGCGAAGGCGCTCTATATCTTACCCCAGACAAATGAAATGAGCGTCTCCTGGTCCTTCCTGACCTCAACAGTAGGAACTGGCCTGACTGAACTTGGCTGAGGTGACCCCAGGATCTCCACAGGCTTGCATTATCCCATTAGGCTATCATACAGGAACCACTAGCAGAAGGCCGCCATCTCTGAAGCTTCTCATTCTCTTTGTTCAGTAGAATTTTAAGCTGTTATCACTACCTGTCACATTCACAGTCATGGCAATTTGCAGCCCTTACATCTTTTTAATTTTTAAAAATCTTAGTTATTTATTTGATACAGGGTCTTGCTACACAGCTTAAACTCACAGTGATCCTCCTGTTTCAGCCTCCCCAGTGCTGGGATTACAAGTGTGTGCCTCCACGCCTGGTTTCGGTGGACAGCACAATGGCATGGCACGTGATACCAGGAATCGAACCTGGGTCCTTGCACTTGCCATGCAGGTGGTTAGACCACTGAGCTATCTCCCCAGCCCCCCTTAATTTTCTATTAGCTAAGATAGAAGATAATTGCAGGTACGAGCATTTCTAAAGCAGTGAACATTTCTAGTTAGCTGTCTCTGAGAAAAGCCCTTTTGAAATGTTTCATGGTTGATATGCTTTAGTAGCACGGGGACCAGGATCTGCATTTTGATCATCCTGAGATCTTTATTTTCCTTTCACTTCCTTCCTTCTTATTGTGTGGTCTTGTAGGTCAAAGAGATTCCTAAATAGTCATTTTTGAGTAAGAGCTATATGGACCACCCTATGTTTAGTAAAACTACATGGAGTTGTTCTGGAAATATCAGGTTGTTCTGAAAATCTGATGTCAGAATTATCTACAAGCAAGTTGGGAAAAAAAAAAAAATAATATGTATCTCTGTTTCCATCATCCATCTTCACCTTCCATGTCTGTCCTGCCAGGGTTCTCCAAACAGAGCTGTCAGTATCCTCTGTTTCAACTACAGTCTTCTTTACCTGCGTAGTCTTCTGTGTAAAACTCAGCTGTCTCCTTTGACTCCTTCTTTGCTATTTGCTCAACAGGCAACGAGCCATGGACCCTTGTTGATTCTAGCACTCGACTACCCTCCAAAGTCTTGCCTTACATAAAAGATCCTTCCAAACCCACTGCCATCTTTCTTGTAATCTTCATTTGTCACCTTTCTTACCAGCCTCTGGTCACATGCCTAGATGTATCTAGTAGTGGGAACTGAGCCAACCGCCACCCACATTTGCTCCTGACCCAGCGAACCTGGAACATCCTTGGCCATGAGCCGCCATGTGTGGCTGCCAAAAACACCACCGTGGCTTCCAGTCCTGTTTTTCTGACTCTTGTCTCTTCGTGTCACCTGCGCCAGCAAGTAGTACATGAGCTGCCAGTGAGTGTGTGCATGCTTGTAAACACACGTGCCCAGACTGAGTCACTCCGTCAGTGTCACCTGCGTGTGACCCGAGAGTTCTCACTCATGCATTCCATTCCTGCCTCCTGCCAGTCATTTCCTTCTTGCACCAGTTAGGTTGCGGGAGTTCAAAGGGCTGAGTGGTTTCTACAGCAGACAAGCATTCCTCGAGCGTCGGCTCCCACACTCCCCCATGCCCACAGCACTGTTGCCTCACACACCAATGTGAGCTCACGTACCTTAAGCTCTTTTGCAGCCCTCACGTGCCAAGTTAGACACCCTGGTCTTTACGTGTCCAAGCGCTTTATTCCTCCTCATGACAAGATGGTGTCAGGCCTGTGAGTCACACACTGTACAACTTGTACAGGAAGTGATGCAGTCCTCGAGGACCTGGTAAGCTCACACAGTCAAGTGTCTGTTGCATCGAATGAGCTGAATCATATCTAGGGAACAAAGAGGTTTTGTTTTTTTATGTTTCAAAAGACAGATTGAACTTTTTGGCATATGTGTTTTTAATTTTCCAATCCTCTACCTCCTTTGAAAACTCTATACCATTAACACTTTGTAGAGTTAAGCGCTGATAACGAGTGAGAAGTGGAAAACAAAACTAGGTGCCCCACTTCTCGGGCCTCCTTTTCCACTGACACATCACATTCCCCTGCCATCTTCTGTTTGCGTCCAAGCTCCCTTGGCCTCTGTCTTTGCAGTAATACGCAATGACCCATTATGCAACCAGCTCCACTGTGTGCAGAGAGGAAACCTCTCTCTCCCGGGATTGTGTGGAGGAAGGGAAGACGTGAGGTCCTTAGCGAGGTTGTGAATAGAAACAAAGGGCAAGGGTGACAGTCTCTCAGGAAGCTTCACAGCCGGAGGCTGAGGCCCTGGGGGCAGAGTGGTCACCAAGATGGAGACGGCTGGGCTTCCCTGGGTGAGCGGCTAGGGGATCATTTGATAAAAACAAAACATGTAAAGAAAACGTTCCACACTTCCTGTCTACTGTCCTGAAAAGGCTGATCCAAAGCCTCGTTGTACAATTGCTTAGAAGAATTAACTTTAATAAGAGAAGCAAAATATTAATCAAAATGAAAGGAAAATAAATAGAACCAACTTTCTGTTTATGTTATTCAATGATGCCTACCTTCTTACCAGCTCCTCTTCCTCACTGACTAGAAGGTTGATAAATGTTTCTTTGGTAATAAGCATACCATTCTTACTCATTTTATTTATTTATTTATTTATTTATTTATTTATTTATTTTGGCGTTAAGGATCAAACTCGGAACTTTGCACTTGCCAGGCAGGCCCGTATGCTACTGAGCTATCTCCCAGGCCCATCATTCTCATTTGTGAAGGAAAAAAGAAAATCATCTCTCCCGTGACCGCGTAAGCTCTGCCGCCTAGCTTTTCCTTTGCCTATAAAGGGAATCCCACATTCCTGACCTTAGCTTGTAGAGATGCCCAGAATCCAACCAGTCCCTGCCCTGCCTCCTCTTCGTTGTCTCTCCCACTGTACTTTATAAGCTGCATGCTCTGGGTATCTCCATTACTTTTCTCTCCTTGCTGGGACAAAATACCCAACAGTCAAATTAAGGAAAGAAAGGTACGTTTAGTTCACAGTTTCTGAAGGGTCCAGTCCACAGTCGGCTGGCTCCAAGGCAACGTGGCACATGGCAGCGGGCAGCTGTTCAAGAGGGTGGAAAACAGCAAAGCAGCAAGAGCGAAGAGGAGGAGCAGCAGAGAGCAGGCCTCTGTCCCTGCCTCAGGCTGTATGCAGGTGCCTGCCCAGGGTGGGTGTGGGACACACCACACAATCCCAGCATTGGACTGGGCATTTATCACAGACTCTAGAAGCCCAGCCAAAGCATCATGCTGGGCTTTCCCAGGCTACTTGGATTCTTCGGTATCTTTACATTTTTGCCTCTCAGCTAAGAAGTCTGCTCCCTTTATCTCCAGGGAAACTCTTCTCCACTCTGCTCACATACTCTGCCCTCCCCCTCAGAGCCTGCGCAGAGCTGCACACACATCTCCACACCAGGTGTGGTGCGTCTTTCGGTCCTTTGCTCTCTGCCGGGGCTCTAGCGTTCCAACGCCCAGCAGGCAGCAGACGCAACAACACTCGCTGCATCAGCTGGCCGTGGCCTTGTGCCCTCCCAGAAACAGAGATGTAGACTGTGAAAATTCAGAATCCAGGGACAAAGAAGCTGACATGTGTTACAGGATGATGAAGGGCCCCAAGCGTACTTACTCACGCCTTACTTATTATGTGGAAATATATTTTCCCTCTCTGGGCCCATTGAAAAATACCTCAATGTCACATGGAGAAGCAGAGCTTGCAGGGTTACCACGGCTGTTGGCGATGGTGGCATCTGGAAAGTAGTGCCCAAAAGTCACAGGAAATGTCTCTGAGATCACACACAGGGCCTAGAAACAGCTAATCCGCAAAACCATTCCAGACACCAACAATAAATGACAAGGGATAAACATACTTATCTCTAACTGGTTCTGTTTAGGGTAAGGAGAAAAATGAGGTCAATGGTTTCACGGAGAAAGCTATTCTAGGCTAAGCCTTTCTAACATGAGCATAGATAGAAATTGTTTTTTGCAGCTCAGATTCCAACAGCTTTAAAGAGCTTTCCTCTTTAGAAGGTCGCATTCACTGGCGGGATCTTTCAACCTACACAATTTCCCAATTCCTAAAATGGATCATAGGAGTGACTTGATCCCCAAAAGCAGTAGCAGCACTTGAGCAGAGATGGCTGGGTCATAAATAGGGGCTCGCCGCACAATCTTCCCCAGCCCAAAAGTTAAAAGACAACACGGAGCTATGGAAAACCAACAGGCTTTGTCCAGCATGGAGGAGCCCACCAGTCTTCCTAGCCACTAAGGAGCTTGAGGCAGCAGGGTCACAAGCTCAAGACCACCCTGGACAGCTCAGTGTGACCCCTGCCTCGAAATAAAATTAAGAACAGAGAGGCTAGAGATATTGCTCCAAAGCCAACCCCCAGCCTAGCATGTAGGAGGCCGTAGGTTTAATTCCCAGTACCGAGGAAGAAAGGATAGAGGAAGGGAGGAAGGGAGAAAGAGAGGAAGAAAATGACAGAAGAGCAAAGAACAGAAATCCATGGCTTTACAGAGACACGGGCTGTTCTTTCACTCTCTCTTCAGTCATGTTTCCTGTGTGCAGACTTGGGTGAGACGTTTACTGCATAGCAGTTCACCTTTATCATCAGCAGAGGCTGAGAAATCACACACTGTACAGGTTTACGTAAGTTTATAAAGAAGGTGATATTATAAGGGCCCACACATAACTGCATATCAAGTATTACATATTTGTCTTATCAAAGTATACTAAGTAATTAAAATCACTGCATTTGTTTTGGTGTCATTTTGATTAGGGAACAGTGAAGTATATGAGTGGTGTTTCTATTCTACCCAATATTAAGATGAAAGGACACAGGAGAAGAAAGCTGAGGGTGAAGAGCAGAGGTGAGGACAGAGAAGGCCAGGCTTGGCAATGCCAAGATCCTGAGACAGCAGAAGCCCCTCCCCTGTCCAAGTTCAGCTCCCCAGAAGATGGGCCAGTAACCTGAGGGCATCTGGTCCTGGGGCACGGTGCCAATGTTTCTTTCAACTGAGCTTAGGTGAGCAATTTTGTGTCTGGTGCTGCCGCAAGGATCTAATTCACCGATCTTCCTAGTGTGTGTGTGTGCGTGCTGGTCTTTCTATAAGTTCCTTTCATGTTCAACCCCCCCTAAGAGCCCACTGTTTTTTTCTTGTAATCTAGAAGCCAAGAACTTTGGTAGATACAGAAACTCATCCCGAGTGTCCTTGCACAAACATCCATCATCCTTTCACCTTCTGATAATTGTGGTGTTAGTGAATCAATCCAAAGTTGGTACTGCAAATAAGACAACAATTACTTTCTCATACTCACAGATTCTGGGTCAAGAGCTCAGACAGGGCGCAGCAGGCAAGGCTCACATCCACTCCACTGTGCCAGGGCTGCATCTAGGTATACGCAGGTAGCCAGGACTTATTTGAGATGCTGGAGGCTAGAATCATCCCAAAGCTTCTTTGCCCACATAGCTGACATTTAGGTTGGGGTAGTGAAAGGCTAGGACTGGTTAGGATTGCCTGCAACATTAGATCCACGTGGTCTCTCCATATGGCAAGAGCTTCTTAACCATGCAAGTCATCTCTGCAAAATACCATGTACCACTTTTGGAGAATAGGTAAAACCTAGCATTGATTCTATGATCTGATTAGGCTGAGTGAAGTAATAGATACAGCTTCAAGTAGAGGCCAAGGCTGTACAGTCATGGCATGCAGCCGCAAAATGATTTATTAACTCACTGCCGATGATTCCAAGGAACCAATTGTCTGCTGAAAGGACGGCTGAGAAGCCAATGGCTACAGCCATAAGACAATATGAGTGGGATGAAAATGTAAGGGTGGAGTGATAGAACAAGTGGTTCCAGCATAGGATTCACACCATGAGCTAAAATAAGCCCTCTCATGCTGCTTCAAGGATAAAACAAGCTAAACCTATAGGCTACTGAATTATAAGCAGTCAGTCAAACCTGGCTCCTTACTAGGACTCCTGGATGAGTTAGTGCACTAACCAGACAGGAGGACATGCTGAAAATTAAAATGGATTTGGTGGGATCCATCCTATGGGTTCATAGGACTTTTTTTTAATGGCCGGCTCAGACTGCTCTGGGGGTGAGGCTGGCACAGCATGCAGTCCCTGTGGTTGCCTAACCTGTCCTAAGCAGGTGCTTTAGACCACTGAACCATCTCACTGGCCCCATAGGACTCCTGAGTACCTTGAATTGCCAACACTGATGGACTACTACTTCCTGCTAAAATACCTGTTTCTGTTAAGCCAGGTTCCGCTTTGCTTTACCACATGGTACAGACACCATCTAAGTGGTCAGCTTGCCAGTGACAGACTCTGTTCCTCTCTCTCTACCCCTACTCACATCCTTCCACCATCTAAACTTTTCATTAGAATCACAGTCCAACACACTCCAGAGAAGTAAATTACCAAGTCAAAGTAGGAGAAGAAAGCCTACAGTACAAGATGATTTCCATCGCTGGCTAATTTATGTTGGTAAAGTATCTTGGGCTACATATTAGAAGGGGATAGAACATGATTCATGCTCATTCTAAATGTATTAATAGAGATGCATTGCCCAAGGATTCTAAGATAAATATATTAACACCAGCAATGAAGATAGCTTCTATTTACTGGTTTGGCAAAGACACTGAAATGTGGGTCCACAGTGTCTAAAGTAAATGAATTTCAGAAGCCTTAAATTCCTGGTACGATTTAGAGGATATAATCCAAAGACATGAGTGGTGGAGGATGGAATGAATTACTTCTATGTGACTCATACATAAAACTTCAAAAATGTCTTGCAAGAGGCTTCAGAAGAGCTCCTATTAACAAGACTAAGAAACACACTGGTGAAAAGCAGCCAGTACTGTTGAAAATACTTTCCAGTTGTTTTCTCTAAGTCAAAGATGTCATTGGGAGATGCCTTGGTAGAAATGGACTCCTTAATTCCAGGGTCCTGAAGGCAGGGAAGGTCAAGTGGCCACAACACAGCAGAGGCAGTGTCTACATGATGACATTGATGACAAAAGAGCGAGAGTCCTCAACAGAGGGCTTTGGGCCTTCAGGAATGTCTAGCACTCACTAATTGATTAGAAGTCCTTGACTCAGAAGTAGAAATAAATAAGGCCTACTTAACTGATATAACCAACACAATCCTAAACCCATTAATCAGAAAATGAAGTGCTACAGTAGAGTAAGATGCTTCATCCAGTTCCCACTCTTCTGCGAGGGATCAGTGTTTCTCCGCCATCCTAGATCACTAGCCCATTTGAAAATCTGACAAAAGCATTACCTTGGTGGTTTTAAAACAGGCAGTGGGCTTGCACGTTTTCGTGCAACCTCATGCATGCACTCTCAGTTCTTTGGACTCACTAATATCTGATAAGGGACACAATGAATCCAGATTAATAACTCCTGCTATAGATAATTCATATATCAAAAAAACAATATTTTTTTTACTTTGAGTGTTACGCACCTGTTTAGGTTCTCAGTTCTTGTGCTACTGCTGCTACTATCCAGACTATGAAGCTTTATTTTTATAAGGAATATTAGCAATATGTTTTCACATCTACTGTTTCATTTAGGCATCCTAAAACTCCTATAGGGTTTGTATTATTGTCCTACCTTACAGATTAGAAGAAAAACATTTTGCTTTTGTATTTCCCTGCTGTAAGTCTCATGAGTATGTAGAGCACACTGCTGTAATCACCACTGATACTTCAACATTTTATGTACTGCCTGGAACATGGGATGTGCTCAATGTGCCTGAAGTAAATGGAGGGACAAACATGAAGCAAGCCTCATTTCTTGAATACTAACACTAATTTGAGGCTAAACCAGGATGAAGCTAAAATTCAACTAGGTCTTCCTTGTGAGTGTAACCCACGTCATCAAATATACAATAAATTCCAGGTAAATACTGGGTCAGTGGATAGGTAGAGGTAGGTGAATGAATCAAGTCTCATTTCTTTCTCTTTCTTTCTTTCTTTCTTTCTTTCTTTTCTTTTCTTTCTTTCTTTCTTTCTTTCTTTCTTTTTGTGTGTATTTTTAGATAAGAGTCTACAGAGTGTTCAGGGTCTCACTACTAGATCAGACTTGTAGTGATTCGCCTGTTTACAGCCTCCTGAGAGCTGGGATTACAGGCCTTCCCCACCAGGCCCAGTCTCACTTGCCATCTCAGCTCGCCCTGGGAGAGGGGCTGGCACGGCAGGCCTGGGGATCAAACCCTTGGCCCCTACACCTGCTTGCAGGTGTCTTAATCTGCTGAACTACTTGGCTGGCCCTCAAACCTCATTTCTAAAAAGTGGAATCCCCAGTTTAAATGTCTATTTCCTTCTTCTATAAATCCTCAAAGCTTAAAAGAAGCATTTTATTTTGCCGTGGATTTGATGGGTAGGAATCTGGGAAGGGCTCAGCGGGGTGGTTTATCTCTAAGTCACTCGGCATCTGCCCAGGTGCCAAGATGACCCATGTCCCAGCCACTTGCCTGTGCCATGGCAGGGACAGCTGCGTGGCTGTTTCTAGGTCGGGTTTCGCTCCTCTCCGTATCCTCTAGCAAGGCACTTGGCTCCTCACACAGCGACTCTGCACTGCTCATGCCAGTGTGTGGAAGTGTGAGCCATGTCTAGAGTCAGCAGAGCACCATGTGCTATATTTTTCTGGCCTTTGATGCAAGATGTCAGAGAAAGGACCCGACACCATAGCGGGAGACCATCAAAGAAAGGGCAGCCATTGCTGGTCTGCTGTCATTTCCTTAGAGGGAGGGCTGGTAAACACAGAATGATGGGCTTGTTTTGTTGCCACCTTCCCCACACCTCCCTTTAAAATAGCTCGCCCTTCCCAGAGATCGGTAAATAATTCCAGAAACCTTTAGATTGCAAATCAGTGAACCCTGTGTGCATATCTGAATTAGCTTCTGCCCTTCGGCTTTCATGTCTCTGGAGTATCACAGGAGTGTCTGTGTCCCAGTTATTTAAGGTAATTCAGACTTCTCCAGATCTGGTGGGATCAAGCAGCTCAAAATACCATTACAGCTAAAAATTTACTCTACAGGAAAGTGTCATTACAAATCAGTGCTGCACTCTCCGCATCCCGGCCATGCAAAAAATTCAAGCGCTGCCTCTGCCAGGATATTTTAGCATCTCGACGGGGAGCGTGGCTTAGTGAGAACCAAAATAGCACAATGAACCCAGCATGCACAGGAAGGAGAGGACACACGGACAGTGCGGACGAGCGCCGGCCTTTCAGGCAATGCTGGAGCTGCTGCTTACACTCGGCACTCACGCCTGTAGTCTCCAAATTTTAAGGAAATTTTATTTCTGAAGATGTGACCACCCTTACCCTCATGAATTCAAACTATCTCTACAGTCACAAGGGTTATATGGCTCACTGTGTCACACTCTGAATTTCTACCTGGTATAAACATTAATAATGCACATCGTTTCCAGTGATCCAAAGATTTTATTGTCTATGAACTGATCAAAAACAAGAACTTAGGGGCTGGGGAGATAGCTCTGTGGCACAAGTGCCTGCCTGGCAAGTGCAAGGTCGTAAGTTCGAACACTGTTACTCCCCACCCCTCCAAAAAAAGAGTACTCAGAAAGAAGAACCTGCTGGATTGTGAAGTTAACCCATGCAGTTGGTCAGTTTGGCTCTCAGGAGCTTCCAACGTAAGGATTATGTACACTGAGAAAGAAAATGTTTTATTAATGCAAAATGTGCCATAGTTTAGAACAAACTGTGTAAAACTCCTAGCATATAGGACAGAGACAGGAATGAGCAGTTGGACATTAGTAGAGGGTACGATGGTCACTGCGGAGCAGAGGGGGAGCTGCTCGCTGTCTCGTGGAGCCTCAGCACGGTGGTCCCCTTTCCGGAGGAGCCTCCAGGAGGTGGGACCTGTGGGAGCAAAGTGCCGTCAGGTTTGTTCATTAATCCAATCAACGCAGCTACAACGCATGCGCATAAAAGCCCTGCGTGATATTAACTGATGCTTAGAACGCGAAGCTCTGGGCATAGCTAGAAGGAGTCCAGGAGGACCACTGAGGACCGGCATGGCCGCCGCGGATGGATCTGCACAGCAGCTGCCTGGCCTGGCTTCAGAGGGCAGAGCAGGGGCACGCTGGAGTCCTCGAGGAGCCCTGGCCCAGCAGGCAGCGGGGAAGGTGTGGCTCTGCAGTGCTCCGGGGAGAGCAGCCAGAGCGGGAAGAGGGGGCCAAGCAGGAGCAACACCCCTGGGACCCAGGGAGAACAGGAAGGTGGAGAGGAGTGGCGAGGCTGTGAGAGCCCCGCCCAGAGGAAAGCACAGGGGTGGGGAGAGGGGAACCGAGTCCAGTGTGAAGCGGGGCGTGACCCCAAGACTTCCTACACTCGAAGGAGGGGCTTGTGTGAAGATGGGGACTACAGCAGCCTCTACCACCCTCTGCTTCTCCGGTTAAGTTAGAGATTGGGCGCTGTGCCTGCGTCACCCCACAGGGGTGGGCACGCATAGGTAAGGAGAAGGCCAGGCCTGACAGGGTCCCCTGAGGTCCCCAGAGCCAGACGCTCCACAGCGCCCTGCCTGCTAGGACGTTCTCACCCATTTTGGCCAGAGCAGTGTCTCACCAGCAAGAAAGAGGTGACAGCTGCTTTCTGACATGTCACATGCATCGTGAGGACCCGATTTACGAAACCACCTGGTGAGAGCTGCATTGAAACGTTCACAACAGCGAAGATGAGAAGACAAGATCTCAGTGCTCAATGAGACCGCAGCTGTGGTTGTGTTTAGTGTTTGGTTTGTGTACCAGGAAACAACAACGAAACCACTAAGCTGTATAAATACAAAGGAAAGGAGGAGAAAAGAGAAAAAAAGGGGTGAGGGTGAGCACTTCGTTATTCCACGCCCTGCACCAGCACCGCATTTCGAGGCCCTCCCAGTGCGCGCAGGAGCCGGCCTCGCGCTCGAGCTGTCA
This sequence comes from Capromys pilorides, assembly GCA_004027915.1. Taxonomy (NCBI): domain Eukaryota; kingdom Metazoa; phylum Chordata; class Mammalia; order Rodentia; family Capromyidae; genus Capromys; species Capromys pilorides. The sequence continues at coordinate 9,950 of PVKN010003744.1, read as the reverse complement.
CACCATGCTGCCGGTCCTCGCTTCCCTCCTGGCGTTTGAAGGTGACCAGTGCCCTGCGCCCTTTTAGACCTGCGGGCCCTGGAAATCCTCCTTTGTGGCGACCCGGTCGCCTGGCTGCGGGCCTTCAACACCTGACCTCGGATCCAGTTCTTTTCCTGTGGGCTCCGCATTAAGCCAAATGTCCCGCAGAACGAGGTGCTACAAGGTGGCCCAGGCAGACACAGGAGAGGCAGCAGCAGCCACAGGAAAGGCCGCAGAGAACAGCCAAGCGCGCAACAGGGGCAGCGTGGGAGGATGCACGGCTCCTCTTCTTTTTTCCCATATAGAAGAGCTATTGCTTTTATCAGAAAATGTCATTAACTAAAAATATCTGGTACCAGTTTACTATTTATAAGAGTGGGTTTGCATGTTCAAGCATGTGCACATCTTGTGTGTATGAGAAAGCGCCCAAAAGTCCAGACATTGGAACCGCAGGCAGTGGTTAACGCTAGGAAAGGAGATGAGGACAGAGAGGACTGGAGAAGAGGCGTTCTGCTTCTTCTCCTTAACTCTCTTGAGGTGTTTGAGCTTGCGTTTTGCTATAAGCATTTATTATTTCATAATAACCGATAAAAATAAATACCTAGAAAAGATTTTCTGCATTGTCTTTTTCCATGGAAAATAAATTCACAATGAAGAAGGAGCGTGTGGTGGCCAGCACGAGGCACACACAAGCAGGCGCTGTCACTGCAGCAGCGCCACCCCTGCCACCAGAGTGACACCCTACATCTGCGCGCTGCAGGCTTCTTTAGAAGGTTAGGCTGAAGGAAATCCCTCCTCGGAGCCATCTTCCCTCACCGCTGGTTGCGTTCCCTGCCTGAGTCCTTTCCAAGCAGCGCAGGAGCAAGGAGAGCCAGGCTGAGCCTCACACGAATGCCCTTCTCCAGAGCCAGGCAGAGCCGCCCACGAATGCCCTTCCCCAGAGACTTTAACAATAAATGTCCGCTGGAGTGGAGAGGTGAGGACTGGCAGGTGGACCTGGTGGCCCCGCCAGGTCCCTCCGGCTCGCCTGCGTGGGCTCACAGCCCTGGCACAGACACACGGCCTGTCCTCACCGAGGTCCCGCGCCGTCTCAGCCTGCTGCTTTTCAGTGAGGGACATCTGGAAGCCTTGAGCCCTGAGCTCTCTTCTGCACAGGCGACCACGGGAGGCCAAGAGCCATGTTTTGCAAGAAGCACGCTTCTGGAGCTCAGAGTCCGGTCATGGCCCTGCGCAGCCCACACTGAGGACTTGCTAAAAATAAAGGGCTTGTGATCTTCGCAGCGCGTCCGCATCGCACATAAGGAAACGGGGCCGAGACAGGTCCAGACCGCAGAGGAGTGAGGTGACTCGAAAGTGAGGGCAGCGCAGGAGGGCAGCCAGGGGATCCCGAGGGGGACGCTGCCTGGAGACCTCACTGGGACAGTGCCCAAGTGCGGGACGAGGACTGCATGATGCCGTGCGGGCGGTTGGCGTCCCGAGCTCCGGCGCTGCACTAGATGTGCACACAAGAAAATCTTTATACTAGGGAGATAGACTGTAAAGTGACACTGCGCAGAGAGAGGAGGACTAGAATTCCACGAATCCCTCAACATAGCGATCCTCTGTGACATTACAGAAATCCTTGATAACATTCTTAGAACTTTTCTATCAATTAGAAATTAATGATAGACATTATTTTCTGTGGATTAGAAATTATTTTAAATTTTGAAAGTATCAAATTAAGAGTGGCGCTCACACAGTGACTTCCTTTCTTGTCTCTTCCTGGCCCCTGGGAGAGGCATCTGTGTGGAATGTCCACGGCCCATCCCTCTGATCTGGGGTCCCCCATCTGCCCCTGCTAGCAGCTCCCCCGCTCTGAGCCCAAAGCTGCTGCTGAGTCCCTGTGCCCACCCGGGGACACCTGGCTAACATCGGGCACGTCCTGATGTGACAGCTGCTACTTTAGACTAAGCAAAACAAAACACAACAAGTAAGCAGATGAACACGTTCTTATGTTCACAGGAGCCCAGCGCGGAGGAGGGGCCTGCTCGCCACTGATTCCTGCGTCCGCAGGGTGGGGCTGTGAGCCACACAAAGGCGGAGTCCGTGGAAGGGAGGGCAAGATGCAGCGTCTGTGGGCACCGTCTTCGTGCTAAGCAACGTGTGCACCTAATCGCCTGCCCGCTTCACAGCTTCAGGGCCACAGATCTTACTGCCCCTGTAACACGGGTGAGAACATCCACGGCCCGGGATGTTTGCTGGCTTGCCTGTTTTTATAACACATTATGGTAAACGCCAATAAATAAGAAATGCTTTGGGCTGATGTTTTACTTATGTCTTCTATAAACTTGTGAATAAAACTCAGGTCTCTAGGTAACACTTCTAAGTTAGCATCACTGGGGGATTGCACGTGTTCCACACCTTGTAAAGCACTTGGACAATACGGATCATGTGCTCCAGAACCCGGAATGCCCTGGATATTCATCTAGTACTGTGTGCAACAGCGGATGAGCAGCACTGTGTACCAAGATGTCTCTGACTATGTTATTAATAACAGTTAAAATTATATTCTAGATCTCCAGGAAAACTTCAGGTAAACAAATCACAGTGTCTCTCCCAATATGACAACTCAGCCATTGAAAATTAGGCTTACAAAACGCTTTCAATGGCACAAACAAATCCATATCATAGAATCGAATGAAAAAGCAGAATATAAAATCAAATACAAAGAACAGTTGCAGCTTGGAAGAAAGCATTATGATTTTAGAAGGCCGGGCCAAGCAGCAGGCTGGTGCACAGATTACAGAGCAGATGTGAGCTATCTGTGGGCTCTCAGGGCTCCGTGGTGGAGGGGAGGGCTCCCGACAGGCTGTCACAGGGGGTGAAAAAAAGCGCAGAGCCAGGAATGCTGGCAAGTCTCTTGGTCTCAGCACAGGAGCAGGTTTGAGGGCAGGCAGATCATGGTTTGGACGTGGACACCAGGCAGGCAGACATTCCCATAAGAGCCTTCTGGGGACTGGACTGAGGTCATGCGCGGGGCAGGTCAGGGTCAGGGAGACAGTCTGCAGCTTCCCGCTCAACGACGATGTGGGGGCCGCGCGGCTTGGCACATTCTCTACAAAGAGCAGGCAGAGGGAGCAGGAGGGGACCCAGCAGGGACCACATTCTGTCAGGGGCTGGAAAGGGAGAGTTTCCGGGAAGTTGCCGTCAGATAGGCAAAGGAAGGAGCAGGGAGGGGGCACCTCAGAGCCCAGCCCAAGGTGGGCCTGCAGAGGAAACAGAGGCGACAGGCAGGCGCTCCAGTAGCCACTGCCCCTGAGTCCCGAGGCCGGAGGACTGGGATTTAGACCTTTCCAGCACAACCAGAACAGCATTGCCTGGTAAGGGACAGGAGGATGGATGGGGACATAGGAAAGGGATGTCAGGGCGATGGAGGTTCTTGCCTTCCTCTGCTGTGCCCAGGTGCGGGTCGTGCAGGGATACGGCCTTTGTGAAACTCGTCCCACTACACTGAAGACCTCTGCATTTAATGAAGTCTGCAAACAGCCCTCCCCTAAAAATAATGATAAATTCCAATTTTTCACATTTCCGCATTTTCCAATATTGCTATAATGAACATTCACTATTTTTATAATAAAAAAATAAACATTTAGAAATGAAGGTTGGATTACTGCATATGTCAACCTTCTCTGAATTGTAAAGGTAAGAATTAGCAGGATATTATTTTTCTCTCAAACAAAAGCCAAAGTAAATAATACTCGAATAGGGCACGTAATGGAAACCTAGCCATGGATTTCCCGGGAAAACTTAACTCTGCAAGTAAAAATGGAGTCTTGCAGAGGGCCCAGAGGAGATCTACTTCACAGGTGAAGGATGCATTTAAGGTGGCTCCTGATGGCCGCACTTTGGAGATGCCGAGTGGCAGAGCAACCCCAAAATGAACGTCAGGAACGGACATCAAAATGCAGTTTTGCATTCTTCAAAAGCTCAGCTGAAGTCTGTGTTCAGGTTTCCACCCAAGTGACTGCAATGTTGTCTACGCCTTGGTCCTTAGATCACTTCATGAGCTGGTGGCCAAGGAAGCTACCTGGAAGTGACAAGGACCATAAGGACCAGGCCTGAGGAATGACCCCGTCAGGGGCCTCAGTATTTCTGGGTATCTCCAGTACCTTCCCAGGAGTGTACACTCTGGAGGGATATAGCAAAACATCCTTTTTTCTGGAAAAATAAGCCAGAGGTAATTCTCAAAAAGCTGAACTTGAAGCATCACCTTTGTACAGCAAATAATTTGTAGAGTAATCTGCAACTCCTGAGGAATTGCTAATGGACTCTCTGCAACACCGCCATCTTCTCTGTACCCCCTCATTCCCTTTAGGAGAGCCACTCCTGTTCCTTAGGTAAGCTAAAGAAAAGCTGAATTAGCTGAAAGGCCTAGCAGCTTCTAGCTGTCCAAATGCGAGACCTATTTCCTTTATCCCAACCTGAAAACAAACAAACAAAACAAAGTCCTCATTTTTCCTTCAACATGTTTCTATCATCTTCTGAAAGTCATGCTTGGAGGACAGAAAACAGCTAGGATTTCTGAGGCGAGGAGACTGAGCTGACAAGCTGCAGGGAAAGCCGGAAGGATAGCCGGCATGGCAGCAAGCCTCCACAGCCCAGGCCAACCAGTGTGAGCTTTGTCTTAAAGGAAAATAGGGGCCATGAAAGGCTTTTGTAAGGGATGAGGTAATTGTTTTAAAAATAAATGACTGTGTAGCAAGAGGACTTTGGATGCAGTGTGCAGAAGAGACTGACAGGGAAGCAAGTAACGGGAGAGTCCAAGATGAACATCTGTTGATGGTGGCCAGGCTGTGAGGGCAGAACTGAAACAGGAAGGCAGAGACAGGCTAGAGCTTCGAGGACAATGAAAGTATAGTGCGGGGCAGGGTGCGTGTAAGGCGACAGGAGGATGCACATGGAGACGCCAGGCGGTACCCCTGGGAGTGCAGGCAGGGGCAGCACCAGGGTGGCCCCCAGTGCCGGCGCTCAGCATTGCCACAGAGAAGGATGAAAGGAGTGCCTAATTCCATCACACATTCAACTGTGGATGGGGATGTCCTTGTGCACAGACATCCTAAGGGTCAGGGAGACGCTTCGCCTTTTCGCTGTACATCTTGAGGCTCTAGTGTCACTGGGAAGGGAACTGTAGAATCCAACCCAGGTTCTCTACACTGAGCTTTATATACTGGAGACAGGATTTTGCTTAGTCACTAAATTGCCCTGACTGGGATTAAATTTGTGTTTATCTTGCCTCATCCTCCAAGAGGACTGTGGTTACAGGCACGTTCACCACATCCGCTTACGGGGTGGATTTTATACCCACAATCCACCTCGACTGAGCCAAGGTGCTGAGGCCGGCTCTGGGAGAGGCTAAGTCGGCAGACAGCACCAAGCTCCACGCCACTTCCGCTTTCCCCCTTGCTCAGTGTTACAGGTGGAGGCTCAGGACGAGACGTGCTCACCAAGACAGGAGCTGAGGAAGGCATAGAGGCGACTGCCCCCTCACAGGTGTACTTGCGCTTCCGTCTGTGCGTAATGCCGTGATTGGACCAGGGCAGTGGAGGACACTTGGGACATGTTGATATGCTGAACAGTTGACACTATGAAATGGCTACTGTGACTGTGTTTCCCACTTTATAAATTAAAAAATGGTCTTACTAAGACTAAGCAACATCTGAAGAATGGTTGAAAAAGATGTGGTATTTTCATACAATGGAATATTACTCATCTATAAAGAATGATAAACTAGAAGACTTCATACATAAGTGGATGTATCTTGCACATATACTCATAAGTGAAATAAACCAGACCTACATATGTAAATATCATATAGTCTCCCTAGTGTAAGAACTCAAAAGAAGAAAATAATTAATTAATCAATTAATTAATTAATTTTGAGAAGTACCAGGAATCAAACTTGTATTTTCTTCATCCTCAGCCCCTATAAATTTCTTTTTAGAAGAGTGACTTACATACAAAATGCATTTGGAGAGTTAAAAAAATTAAGGTTTATTGAAAGTGTTAATGTTTCATTATTTGACCAGTCTTACCTACCTATGTCTATTAATCTAAACAGATTTGATGATGAAAATATGTAATCCAACCATTGTCAAATTTTTGTTCTTATTTTGAAATTCTGTACTACATGTACTCTTGCTTGTTACTGTTTTTCTATCTTTGTTTCTGCTATTCTTACTCTTTAAAACAAAATTTTAAACAGTCAAAAAACATTCACATAAAATCTATGCCTTGCACCCCCCCCCCAAAAAAAAAAAAAAAAAAAAAAAAGACTAAGCGCCTTTTTTCATAGTCGTGCAGCAGCCAGAGAACTGCAGAGGTCATCTAGCCTCTCTCCACAAGAATAATCTCATTCTGGAATCCACACACTTAACGACTATTAAGATTTGTGGGCTTTGTTCTATTGACTTTTCCTTGTGGCAGAAAAGCAAATGCTCTGGTTTTATTATCTAATTACTCATTGTGAGCAACTTTACATATCACTGAAGAGTATTCAAAATCTCAACTGTATTGAGTGCGTTCCAGGGAGCACAGGGACACAGAGTTTATTCAACCACTCTTCCTTCTTCCAACCTTATTTTCCTCCTCCCTATCTTGGTGGCCTGTGCATGTAGCAACACAAATGCAGGCATTGGCTTACTGGTTAGACTGGGCTGCAGAAGGGGCACAGGCCACTCAATGAGAGCTAGATTGGTCTCCATCTGCTCTCCATGCGGGTCTTTCCGTGTCCTCACTGCCACTGCTATGGTCCACCTTTAGCCCGGGTCACTAAGAGAAATGCCCATGTCTGCCCTGCATAGACACAGCTGACAAATAGCGACCCCGGGGCCAGCCCCGCAGTCAGACATGCCAACTGCATGCCTAAGCGGATGCCAAAGCCGAGCACTCTCAGATCCTCCAGCTCCACAGGTGGGCGATGATCTGACATGCTCTGCTAGCGTGTGGCACATTTCCAATCCCACGGCATTGCCTCCAATTGAGAACCAATTAGGCAGAAAGTACTTAAAGATTAAATCCCTCCTCTCGGCATGGCTATAGTCCTATAAAATTCCAAAGGATAATTGCAACAGGAGTAAAAGAGATTAAACTTAGCAGTGCTTATAAAACGCATGCCCAGTGGCCCAAGGCTACGAGATGTTGGTAGGATCTCTGGGCTCTCACAGAAGCCTGCTCTCCCCAGCCTCTTGTGCTCCCACCCACTGGGATAATGGGGACTAGAGATGCAGAGTAGGAGAGGCAGGGTGCTGTCAAGTTCAAGTCTCTGCACGTGAGCTAACAGGCAAAAGCCAGCTACCCTAAGTGACAGCGACTCCCTGGCTCAGGAATGGGGCTTCCCTAACATGCGAGGAACCCATCGGCTTCCTCGAGGCCCTCCTCCCCTGCTGCCCAGGCCCAGGTCCCTGCCTAGCATCATGAGCTTTCGTTATTGATGTGATGGCAGCAGCATTAGTAGGAAGATTCTCAGAAACACATAGCACATGACAGTTGCCTTCTGCAATTTTCTAGGACAAAAGTAGCCTTCACAAAACCGCCCACCTTCACACATGTCCAGTCCTTTTCAGGACTCCAGCTGTTCCCTCATGGATCCAGAATGTGTTACAAGTTATTGCAAAGGAGAAAATGCTTTCCAGTCCGGTGTTCTGTCCAGCAGCCTAGAGATGACTTTTCTTTGCTGGCTTGCGGATCCCACAATAGCTGTCGCACCTTATGACACACTTGCTTTTGTTTGTCTGCACTCTACACACACTCATATAAATGTGTACACACACACAATTAGTGTGTGCACCACAAGAGTGGGGGCCTTCAGTCTACAGAGACCAGAACCCCATGAAGCCGCTGGCCTAAGTTGCCCTCCTTGGCTCTGTTCCACACCAACTCTATTAGCGAGGTCTTGGAGAGAGGGAGGTGGGACTCAGACAAAAAAATCTGGTAGCCACTGCCTGAAGCCCTCAGCTTCTCAACGACAGGGTATGTGCCTTAGTAGCCAAAGAGTTTTGGAGGCCAAAGGAAGGACTCTGGGGCTCCACCTCCCACTGCAACCAGCATGCAGGCACTGGTCCTTGCTGCCTCAAGGAGCAACCCAGCCAGATCCTTTGGCCAGAAAGACTCAGACGTTAAACATCTCCTTGAAACCCTAAAACATTTCACTTTATAAATGGAGCTCCTGGTGGGCATGGTGCACTGTGTCTCCTCCTCACTGTCTGAGAAGGGGTCTTTGAGCAAAATTAAAAACTAGGATCATGACAGTATTGAGTTTCTGGCTGAGAATCACTTTACTATTAAAATTAGTAGTAAAATATAATTATTTTTCTGTATTTTAGGGAAGGGTCTACAGGGTGTTCAGGGTCTCACTGCTAGATCAGACTCATAGTGATCCACCTGTTCACAGTCTCCCAAGAGCTGGGATTATAGGCATATGCCACCACGCCCAGTCTCAACTGCCATCTCAACTGCCATCTCAGATGTTGTCTCAGATGCTGTCTCAGATGCCGTCTCAGATGCCGTCTCAGATGCCATCTCAGATGCTCTGGGGGTGTGGGGCTGACACGGCAAGCCCGGGGATTGAACCCCAGGCCCCTGTGCCTGCTTGCAGGTGCTTTAATCTGCTGAGCTATTTGGCCGGTCCTCTGGAGCTTCTTAAAATAGGGTTAGTGAAGCTGGCTTTGGTTTACTTCAACTCATTCATCAACTCACTTACTCGCGTGTTCATTTTCCAGCTAACACCCATGGCTTGCTGAGCCCCCATCATCCTGGATGCCCCGGTGCAGCAGCCAGAGGTCAGTGAGACAGACGGAGATCCTGCTGAGCCCTTCCTCACATGGTCCTGTGGCTCTGACCCACCCACTCATTCATTCACTCACTCATCCCAGGAATTTACTAACTGCTGCTTGGAAGATACCAGCCTGGGCTTCGTGAGGGATGCCAGACAGAGGGGGCAGAGAGTAGGTGCCCCAGCAGCCCCCAGCACAGTGGGGGTCCTGGGCACCAATACAGTTCGGTGCAGCACCCGGCAAGACAGAGAGCACTGCGCACAGCAGTGGGCTGCCTTCTGGCTGCAAACGAGGGCCTGGAGCAAGGCTGGGAGTTTAAGCAAGCTCTGACATTCAGGCAGGAAGAGAGTACAGTTCCTGTGCAGCATGACCAAGGACAGAAGCAAAGATGCCCATGTCGGGTGATAAGTGTACGAGAGTGTCACATGGGGAGAGGCGTCTGAACAGATGGAACAGAAAAGTGCCTGGCTACAGATTGGGCCCCAGGTAGCCTCCATGCGTGGGCATCTTCTCTTCCATTCACTGATGCACTTACTCAGGTGAAATATTTATCGAGCACCTAAGAGTTGTGTGCTGTCATTCTAGGAGCGCATATATCACTCCACAAGATATAATCATAGCTACGCTCAAAGACCCCAGAGAACATGAGACCAAGACCCACAACCTCTTCTGTGCCCCTCAGCCACAGCTCAAGTCCATGAAGCAACACAATACACTTTTCTGTTGCCCCTAGGCTTTAAAACACAGTATTTTGGAAAACTTAGTTTCCAGAAGTCAGGATTCTATTTTAAGAGATGTATGAGCTTCAGATTTATCCACCAAAGCCATCCTGACTCTGTCAGCTGCCTTCGGATCTGGTGGCCGACCACAGATGCCCAACAGTGGTGGGTTGCGCTGGCCGCATCCCCTCAGAAGCTGGTACCAATCCACAGGCCAGCGAGAAATTAGGTATTGTGCTTTTTATTTTAAGGAGAGAAAAATACAATAAAACTGATGTAGAATTTCAAAAGAATATGACAGGAAATTAACAGTGGCACTGCACTGTATATTGTTATCTTCAAAGTAGTTGCTCTGATTACCAGATACAGAAATGCAAAATTGATCAAACCATACAAGCAC
>PVKN010003743.1:0-36014 GCA_004027915.1 Capromys pilorides | reverse complement strand
GGGGGGGGGGGGGGGGGGGGCACGGAGAGTCGTGACCACGCTCCCAGACTTCCGGAAAGGGGCAGTGAGGGCTTCCGCACACCAGGCTCCCACGGGGCCCAGACCAAGCGCAGGCTGAGCTTCCCCTGCCGCTTTGCTCTGAGCCCCGTCTCGGGTGAAGGAGGCCACGTGCTGCCCTCCTTCCTCACAGTGGAGGCGTCTCATGTAGCCATCTGCAGCATCAACTCGAGATGTGGGTGCGGCACAGCCGGGCACAGTGGTGCATGCCATAACCCCAGCACTTAGGAGACTGAGACAAGTTCAAGACCAGCCTGCAGCCACCTCAGAACAACTTTCGAAAGGAGCAGCAATGGACGCTGCTCCAAGGTTTCTGGAGCTGAGAGGCTGAGTGTAGATTTGTGAGAACGCCACCGCAGTCTCCGTTCGCAGCCTGGCTGCCCCTCCTCGCCAGCTGCCCTGTCCTCGACCCCGGCAGCCATTCATTTGTCATTGCTGTAATGTCATTTCAGAGACATTATGAAAATGAGGGTCTTCCAAGACTGGCATTCAGCCTCACGCTCCCGAGGTCCCTGCGAGCTGCCTCCTGTCCCTGAGACAACACCCCTGAGAGAGCCCGAGCAGGCCAGGGCCATCTCAGCCCCCAGGGTCCCAGGCCATGGTCAGCTGCCTCTGAGGCTTCTCCGCCTGTAGCGAGGCAAGAACATCACGGCGAGAGGAAGCCACACAGGTCGAGGCATCCAGAAGCAGAGAGAGAGAAAGCCAGAGAGGAAGGGCCGTCCACGGTCCCCAAGGTCACGCGCTTCAACAAAGCCTCGCTTCCTAATCATCCACGTAGCTGTGAGTCCACCACGTAGATGTGGGTCATCGTCCACGAGGCCAGCGCCCTTGTGGCAGGAGCCTGCCGCAAGCTCGCCTGCTGGCCCTTGGCGTTTAGAGCCAAACCACAGCAAGGTCGCTCCGCGGGTGCCTATGCGCCAAGCACTCGCTCACCCCTCTATTGCGGAGTAGTATTAGTGTTTCCTGGTGTGTGTGTCCCTGTGTGTGCCTGTGTGTGCGCCTGAGTGTGTGTGTGCCTGAGTGTGTGTGTGCCTGCGTACCTCTACTTGTGTATCTGTGTGTGCCTGTGTACCTCTGCGTGTGTGTGCCTCTCTGTGTGTGCCTGTGCGTGTGTGTGTGTGTGTGTGTGTCTGTCCACCTCCCACTCCTCTCCCCCATGGATGGAACCCAAGCCTCAAGCTGGAGACAGCACTGGCCCACGGGGCCACGGCCCTTTCACAGAGCACAGGGCGCATCAGGAAGGGAGCAGCAAGACCTCACCCTTGGCCACCGATTCTGTCTGCTGGGTCCTGGACCCAGGCTCCTCGTCCTGCAGCGCAGGTCTTCAGCCCTGTGGAGACGTGGAGGTGGGCTCGGCAGGTTGGGCTGGGCCCTGGGGCTCTGGGGCTGGGCCACGCTGAGCAGCAGGGAGGCAGGATGGCTCCGCCACCCGTGGTTCTGGTCCCCTCTGTCTGGAGTCCCGGCCTGCGGCTGCTCAGGAGCGCTTCTGCCTGCCCCTGTCCCAGCCAAGACAGCCCTTCAGCCATGCACCAGCAGCTCACTGGGCCGCACCGAGGGCACAGCCTGCAGGACCCCTCCGGCAGAGCTGGGCTCTCAGGCCTGCAGTTCCCAATCTGACCATGGCAGGCATGGGTCTCCCCTCTCCCTCAGGCTCGCTGCAGGTCAGGTAGGAGGCAGTCCCCAGCAGCTGCAGGGGGCCGGGCCCAGGAGAGCAGAGTCAGAGCTCAGTTCCCTCCACATGCCACCAAGAGCCCGGGGAAAGAGCTGAGGGCCAGGAGAACCCGTGCCCACAGGGGCTGGTTAGGGCTCCTCCCTGCCCACTCAGGTCCCCAGGGTCCAGTGGCAGCTGGTGACAGCACCTAGGCAGCATTGGCCTGGACCTGCTGGCTCCCGACACTCCTGACAGCCACCTTGCAGGGACCCCAGTGTCCCCATTTGGAGCTCTCCTGAGGGCCTTTAACTATGTGACTGTCATCTGTTGTTGCCCTGAGTCAGGAAGCCTGGTCCTGAGCCCCAGCCTCTCCGCGCTGCCCTGGAGCTGCTTTTCCGTTGTTCTGATTTCGGCCCCGGGGCTGGTGTTCCCTGCTGAGCGAGCCCCACACAGGGAGGCCTGCATTTCCACGGTGCTGGTGGGAAACCGAGGCATGCACAGCAGGGCTGGAGAGGAGGCGGCACCGGGACCGCCCTTCATGGCCCTTCCGCGCACCAAAACCACCACGGTCCACCTGCACAGAGTGACGGGAGGAAAGCAGGCTCCTGGCCCCGCGCTGCTTGCTGCTTCACAGGATCTGATCCTTCGGGTGACTGCTCGGAGGAGGAAGGGGAGCCTTGGGGCTCCGACATAAAGCCGCAGTACCTGTGACAAACTGTCATGATGGGTCACTCCCTCCCAGGGTGGTCACCCTGGTGACGCTGTGTGGGAAGCAGAAGTGAGGTGCGGGGCAAGGGTTGGGCTCGCACCTGCAGTACCCAAGGGCACTGGGTGATCACTGGAAACTGAGCTGCAGAAGCTGGGGTGCTCAGGTGCTCCTCGACCTGCGAGCGCTGCCCGCCCTGGTGGAAGGCAGGAGAGTGGTGCTCAGCCGGTGCTCAGCCGGTGCTGGGGCCTGCAGCCCGGGAAGCCCGCTCTGCACACTGTAGGGCCCGAGGTCCCCAGTTGTCATGTGCATGCTCAGCAGGACTCGGGGCCACACAGGAGACGGCCTGGCCCACTCAGCCTCTCTGGACTGGGCCACACCTTTCCCAAGCCAGGTCCTCAGCCAGCTTAGTCATTGAGATGGTGCCTGGGCCAGGCTCCTAATGTCAGGTGCCCCACCCCCCTGGTGACTGCCCAGGGACTTGCACCCCCAGGGGCTTGGCCCCAGCCTCACATACCGTGACCGCACTGCTGGCCTTAGTCCTCTTTCCAGGCCTGGGCATGATCTGAGTTTGGAGTTTTGGCTCTTAGTGTCTTGCTGGAGCTGAGCAGGACATCAAAGCTGCCAGGTCTTCCAGAGCCTCAGAAGGGGGATCTCTGCAAGGCCGGCCCCAAGGCCCCCTCCGCTCCCCTCTGCTCCGCGGCAGCATGTGCCTGGCCAGTCCCTGCCTCAGGAGCAGGCTTCCATGTTTACTCTGGGGTTGTGGGGGCGATATTCATAATCACAAAAGCTTCAGTCTTTCAAAAGCAGGGAGTCCTTGCGGCTAACGCCATACAGAAGGCCTTAGCAAGCACAAACCACGGAGATCGGTTCTTGCATCCTATCACCGGGCTGAAACAACCAATCACCACCAAGAGAAACCACAGGAACTACACAAAGCTGGGACTTCGGCCGGTTCACTGGGAATGCTCGGGGGCCCTTGAAGAATTCTAAAGGCAGATTTTAAAATTCCTCCGACGATGTGAGATACAGTGCAGGAATCTCCGGGACATGGCAAAAGCAGCGATAACAAGGAGCCTTACGGCGCTGGGTTCCTGCAGCCAACATCCAGAGAGCTCTGAAGAGAGTAGCCCAGCAATGCATCGCAGGGCCTTGGAGAACACGACAAGCCCAAACTAGACCTGAGAGAACAGAGAGCAGAGCTGGCGTCCGAGAGACGGATACAGAAAGCACAGTGCGCAGAGCAGGGGGAGAGCTGAGCTGAGGGAGGCTGGCAGGCCTGAGACCACACCAACTGCAGGAAAGCTGGGACCCGAACCAGCCGTGAGGGAGGAGCGCAGAAGCAGAGATGTCGCCCACGCACTGCCCACGCCCGCCAGGCTGCGTTGAAAGCCTGTATCTCGGTTACTTTGTTCTCATCTTTGGAGCAAAATACCCCACACCCAAAATTAAGGAAAGAAGGATTTGTGCCGGGGAGATAGCTCAGTAGAATAAGTGCTTGTCTGGCAAGCACAAGGTCCTGAGTTCAATCTCCGGTACCACAAAAAAGAAAATAAATAAACAAACAAATAAATAAATAAATAAATAAAATTTTTTAAAAAGAAAGGTTTATTTGGCTCACAGTTTGTTCAGGTTTCAGTCCACGCTCGGCTGCTCCCAGGCAGGGGAGCACAGGGCAGGGGCAGCAGCTCATGGCAGCAGCAAGCAGGGAACAGCAAAGGGAGGGGCAGCAGCTGGGCTTCTGGCCAGCCCTTCCCCTCCTGTGTCATAAGCAGGCCACCCTGCGGCTGGGAGTTGGGGACTCACCCGATGTCAAGGCAATGGACACTAAAGTGAGGTTGATGTCCACGCCCTCCTCTTGCACAGGATGGGTTTGTTCACAAACCAGGAAGTCTGGCTCTCTGCTGAGTCATTCAGTTAAACTTCTAAACTTCTCAAGGTGACATAATGTATCAACCAGTAACCCTGCAGGATAAACTGGAGAGCCCGGAAGCTGCTTTCAGTGCACCAAAACTGAACAAGAGGACACTAAAAAATCTAACGCGGTTGATAACAAGCAATGAGATTGAAGCAGTAATAAAAATTCTGCCAACAAAGAAAAAGCCCGGGACCAGATGGGTTTACTGCAGAATTTTACCAGACCTTTAGGACAAGCTCCTCAGACTTCTCCTCAAAACGGAGGAAAGGATACTTCCAAATGCATCTTATGAGGTCGTCACTTGTCCAATACCAAAACCAAGTAAGTACACAACAATAAAAGCAGATTACACATCCAGACCCTTGGAGACGTAGGTGCAAAAACCCTTAAACACTCACAGAGCCAGTGCAACAGCACACCGAGAAGGTCGCATCCCATGATCAAGTCAGTTTCATTCCGGGGATGCAAAGTTGGCTGAAGATATGCGAACCAACCTATATAATATGCGCGGACATAGAATCAAGGATGAAAATCACATGGTCCTCTCAAGTGATGCAGAAAAGGCCTCTGTTCAGCACAGGCCTTGGAATTTCAGCGGGAGCACTACGGCCAGGGCAAGAAATCAAAGGTGCACACACAGGAAAGAGAGAAGGGAGTCGCTTTGTAGATGATGCGGCCCTGTGCTAAGATGAGCCGCGTCCTTTTTTTGTTTCTTTCCTGTTTTTCTTTTTTGGGCTTTCTCAGACAGGGTCTCACGTGCAGCTCAGGTTACTATGAAAACTCCAGAAAGCTGAAGAAAAACCTACAGCACTCCCTAGACGATGGAAAGCCCTCTGCTGCTCAGCCATTGGCAGCATTAACGTGGCTCAGCCTGCCGTGTCCGTGAGAGTGGAGTCACAGATTCACTGGGAATCTCACCAAAACACCAACGGCCTTCTGCACAACACTGGAAAGTCCTAAAATGTATACAGGGGGCTGGTAAGATGGTTCAGCAGTCTAAAGCACCTGCTTAGGAAAGCTTAGGCAACCCCAGGGAGCGCAGTTTGATCCCCAGCACCACATGCTGTGCCAGCCCACCCCCAGCGGAGGCTGAGCCGCCATAATACTAAATAAATAAATAAAGCAAGCCCCAAAAGAGCCAGTGTAGCTACAGCAACCCTAAGCAAAGACAGCAAGGCTGACGGCATCATAACACCAGGCTCCAAATTCTACTACAAAGCCACAGTTACAAAGAGAGTAGAGGGCTGAGGAGATGGCTCAGCCTCTTAAGCACCTGCCTGGCAGGTGCAGGGTCCTGAGTTCAGTCCCCGGCACCAAAGTAAAATAAAATAAAGAGGGAGGAACGCACACAGATGTGGCCCCATGGGTCAGAGTAGAGGACTCAGAGAGACCCTACAGCCACAGCCACCGGAACCTGGACACAGAAGCCAGAAGCACTCACTGGAGAAAGACAGCCTCTGCACAGCTGCTGCTGGGCGTGCGGGGGACAGCCACATGCAGGCAGTGGGCTCACGAGTCTGAGCCCAGGCTGGGAAGCCCAGTGACTCTGGGAGACCCTGCCATGCAGTAAAAACGGTCACAAAGGGCTGTGCACCCAGCCGAGGGTGAAGGGGCTGGGTCTGATCCCTTGGCCCACAGGAGCAGGGGCGGGGTGCCAAGTCGAGACCCTCACCACACAGACAGCATCTTCCAGGCACCTGTCTCCTGGGAACAGGGGCGCAGGGCAGCCACAGAAAGCCCGCAGCACTATAGGGAGCCCTTTCTGGTTCTCGTATCAGCTCAAGAAGTTTATATTTGTAATCCCATGGGTAAGTTATTGGAATCCCATCCAGTTAATTCCAATCTACCACTTCCAGTGCAACCTACAGCAGGAATAAAGACACTAAGACATATTTATAGTGGCCATACGGGGAGCCCAGGGGTCCTTAGTCCAGCCATGGCCATGGCTATCTGGAACAAAGGCCTCCACCCAGGGCCGAACCCAGGTTTTATTCAGTCCTGAGGGAGGAGTGGCCTGAGGAGGAGAGACTGAGAGTGGTGGGGAGTAGGTGAGTGCTGTGAGCCGGGCTGGGCAGGAGCCTGCGTTTACCTCTGTGATATGCAGAGAAGGATGTGCGGAAAAAGTAACTTGCATTATGCAACTGAGGTGGTACCTAATGTTTTGGGGTCCGGCGCTCTAGTCTGATGTGTAGTCTTTTGAGCCCCAGGAAGTCACGCCTCTGTCTCGATGCTGGTTCCCAGCCGACAGCGTGGAGCACTGGCTCTTCATCCTGCCTCAACCTGGCTCACATTAAAGAGCAGCAGGTGTGGGTTATCAGGAAAACACGTGTGCCATCTTCACAGGCTACCACTGGCTCCTCGCCTAGACCCATCTGTGTTGCTGAAAGTCGTTAAGGGATCAGGAAAAGTCCTAGCTGGCTCTGCACCTATCGATGCATAGAAACACGGTCAGGCAAAGACCACTGCTCTTTTTTAAAGGAGAGTCGCCCAGGTGTCCTCCACATGGTACCACAGGGATTTGGGTTTTGTTTTTTAGCAAAACCAGGAAACAAGTGAAAAGCTCTGATGTCCTGGCAGCAAGAGATCTGCGCAGCTTCTGGTCAGGGTCACAGATCAAGACTGGGCTTCGAGGAGGAGTCCTCAGGCTGCCAGCAACACCAACACCAGCCACTGGCAGCGTCCATGGGGTGAACAGGAAGTGGGGTTTCTAGCACTGGGCAGAATCCTCCAACTGTGCAGCAGGATATGACAAAGCCACGGCTCCTCCTGCATGGAACGAGGCCCCACTGGACGTGGTCTGCACATGGCTGGGGCCAGGGTGCCCAGGACTCGCCCACGACTGAGCCAGAGAACTTTGCGCCCCCTCCTCCTCCTCCCTCCACACCAGTGTTCATTGCATTTTCCAGAAAGCTGCCGTGCTCCCCACTTCTCAAAGTGCTGGTCCCCATGGGAGCAGGAGTGCTGCGGGGGGCCCGTGGGCGGTGCAGCTGCCCTGTCCCAGATGCCACGCTGAGCCCGGACGGGCTGCTGTGCTCTCCCATCGCCAGGCCCTGCTGCAGCCTACATGTGCTCAGGGCTCTCAGAGCAGTGGGACCCTGAAGACGCTGCCCTCGTCCTCTGTCACAAGCCCCCGGGAGAAATGACGCTGCCTTCTCAGGACCTTTTTCTGGCTGCCTTGCCTGTGTCCTTTGATCAGACAGCCAGAGACCCTCCTTGGCTGAGGGTAAGCTGTTTCCCAGCCTCCAAGAGTGATCCACCATTGAGGAACCTCGCTCTCCCTGTGGCTTCTCCCTGCTGTCTGACCAGGGGACACTGTGGAGACACTGTGGCTGGCTGTCCATGCACCTCCCTTTCTGGCCACCTGGTTCTCCCGATGACCTTGTGCACCGGCCTCTCCACCAGGTATGTAGTGGTGATCGCTTGAGTCTGCGAGAGAGGACTGGGTCAGCGCGGGATTATCTGTGAAGCCACACTTGCACCCACGTGAGACTCGCTCAGACCAGCTGTGGCCTCGAGGGGCGTGGTGTAAGTGGCTACAGGAGGCAGTGTAAGTGGCTCATTTGCAAAGGCCGATGCTCACTGTCTTGTCTCAGCACGGACACGGCCTTGGGCAGTGACCAGATTACAGGAACAGCACTTCCAAGAGCAGTTCCCAGTGTGGCTCTGCCCTTGAAAGCGACAGCTGAGGCAGAGCCCCTCCCTCTCCTGGTCCTCAGTGCCCTGCAGACTTGAGAAACGCACACCACACGGCAAGCCGCCACTGGCCGGGGCTTTGCTGCTCCAGCCCAGGTGCGCTGACCTGGCTGGAGGAGCTTGTGAGGAGCACGTGTGCAGGACAGCGTCACAGCCCAGGGCGTCTTCCCTGCAGGTGTCCTACAAGGAACCGCTCACAGAGCTCCCTAGGAGGCCAGGGCGGCTCCCCATCACCCCAAGTGTTTTCATCTAGAGGAGACCACGGTCCTGTCGGATGCAGCATGGAGGAGGAGAGCTGGAGATAACCCAGACAACTGCGGGCTGCCTCTTCCGGATGCAGCACAAGCCATCGCCACCGCCTGCCCCAGTGCGCTCCCCGCTGCTGGCCTCGAGACACTCATGGGCACTGTGGTAGCAGCTCTTAGGGGTGCTTCCGTCCCGGGGGGGTGTTCGGCACCACAGTACCGAGGGGCGGGGTGAGCCCTCCCCCCGCACTCTCCCCAGATGCAGCAATGTCACCCACTAGAGCTCCTTCCCAGGCCAGGGCCAGCTGTGTCCTGCACAAGAATTTCTGGCCTCATTTCCACCACGTCCTACAAGGGGGATTTCCGCTTTCCAGCCTCGTCCACCCCTGGGACAGGCTGGGGCTTCGCAAGCTCAGGGAAAACATGGGTCACACCCACACTGGAGCCTTCGGCTTTGAAGATGAAGAAAGGCTAGAGCAAGATCCCGCACACCTGTGTTTGTTTTCAACGTCTGCATCGTCACATTAAGAACTGAGTGCTTCTACATCCCCAGGAGTGGGGCACGGTGTTCTCATGCCACTCACGTGACACCTGAGACACACATAGTACGACCTGCCCGGGCCCTCCAGCAGGCTCACCTCCTCAGATGTGCGCCCTTTCTTCAACCCTGCTGGCACGTCTGTGAATACAAACACGATCTTGCTTGCAAATTACATGAAAAGTCTAAATTTCAGCTCTTTGTGGTGACTACCCAGGGAGCAGCAAAAGTTCAGGGGTGAAAATAACGGCTAAGGCACAGAGACGCATTTCATAACTGCTTATAGCCAAAGCGAAGACTGGAGATTCTGGGAACCATTTAAACAGCACACACACATTTGCATGCACACGCACACACATGCAAGTACAGACATACGTCTGTGTGTCTGTGTGTGTGTGCAAGCTATTATGGCAGCCCCGTGTTGCTGTCAACCCTCCCTGTAGGTGGGAAGTCCAAAGCAGAGTGTAAGCGATTGCCACGGGCCGCCTCTCAGGAGTCTGCAGTCAGGGTGGGACTGAGGTTTCACAGCCCCAAGTGACAGCCTCAGCAGCTGCGACACACAGGCTCCCCAAGGACAGGAAGCCCCTGGGTGCTGGAGGGTACACGGCAGGGCTTTGAAGGCTTCCAGAGTGCCACCGCATGCTCACAGGACAGCCCCTGGAGTCCACAGGATCAGAGTTCAAGTCCTGGCTCAGGCCCTGGTTAGCTGTGAGGCCTGAGGCCCCTTACTCCAGACCCGTGTCCTGGGCTGTCAAAGGAGCAGCGTGGTCTCCAATGCCACATGAGGCCACCAGAGCTGTGCTGGAGCTCAGCCTCTGCCTCCCCCATGACGAGGCCAAAGCTCCTACACAGCAAGCTGGCTTCAGGCTGCAGCCTGCAGGCCCCTGGCTCTGTGTCCTAGCTGCCTGGCACCATGAAGGTGCCCTGTCGTGCCTAGTCCTCTCTCTGCTGGCAACGCCTTTCCTGAGCACCCCCACTCCCCACCTCATCTTGTCGGGGCTCCAGCTGGCTTCTGCCCATCGCCGACCTCACTGCTATCCTTGGAGGGCCACACCGAGAGGGTAAAATTCTATGACTAGTAACTGTGGCATGCACTGGACAGGCCTGGAGGTGCTCCCAGGTGAACAACACAGTTCTGGCTGTGCCTGTGGGGTTTCCAAAGATGCCTGACCCTGGGGGAGGGGGGACAACCGGGACTGTGGGTGGCACCAGCCTGGATGGAAGGAAAGGGCGTAAAGGAGGAAGTTGGAAGACACTGGGAGAGACCCCTGCGCGCGCGAACCTTGCGCCTTCGCCTGCCGCCCCACGCGATGCGCACCAGGGACCCTGCAGGGGGCTGCCAGGCCTCCAGCCGGGCTGCATTCTCACTCCTTATCCTGAGGCTTCCAGCTTCTCAGAGCCCAGCAGCTGCTGGATTCTCTGGCTGGCTGGGATGCACACCTGATTCTGCAAGCTACCTAGTAAACCTTGCGGAATTTTATACACTTCTATTCTACTGGTCCTGCTCCTCTCGAGAAAGTAACTAGTGCAAGGTGGAATAAATAGGGCAAAACACTAAACAAAGGAGGGGGATGTGCAAGGAGGCGGCGTGTCCACTAGGGGGAGCCATACTCCCGCATTCAGGGGCTCCTAAATTTTTTCCAAGGAAAAGCATGAATGTTTACGTGAGACTCTCCAAGTTTCACTCACTCGTTTACCCATCCATTCATTACTTACTGGACCCGGGCATCCCTCCGCCAGGTCTGTGGGTCCAACAGCACGCACGGCGCTTCTGCAATCACAGTCTAGCAAGAGCTTCTCTGCTTTGGAGATGGATCTCCTAGCCACACAACAGCCAACGGCACCATCACACCATCCATGCCTCCTCAGCCAGGGCTGGGGATGTCACGCTTGCCTTTCTTACGCAAATAACTACATGCTCGGACTTGAACTCTCTGCCACTGGCTTGGAATGCTGAGGCAAGAGGACAAGGGGCAGGGCGGGTGACAGAGTCCACGCTTGGGACCCTCTGATACAAACTCTCCTCTCTTTCACCTACTGAAGGGAGAGATCAAGCCCTGCTAATACCCTGGTCTCACAGCCAGTCAAAGGTCGCGATAGGTGTTTTTCAGGTGGGTGGCGCCCCAGAGAAACAGGCAGAAGGAAGAAGGAAAAGGGGCTTTATTTTCTTTGAGGACACAGGAGAGAAGGTGGGCAAGGATGAGGAATTTGTCAGTTAGACAAAGGGAGGCCAAGCGTTTTATGGCCTTTTGCCAGGGGTGGAGTTTAGATAGACCCGAGGGAGCTGACTGGGGGTCTTCCCTGAGGCAGCGGGAAGGGTGGGAGTAAATTATGTCCTGGGCTGAGCTGGAGAAGGGGGGAGGTGGTCTTTTGTTTTGAGGGCACTAGCCATATTAGGTGACCACCACGATGATGTTAGCAGTTCACGCGAGGGCCAGGACGGATTGGGTAGCGAAGTCACCAAATGACAGAGAAGAGGCAAATGCTCGTGCTCCGGGCCAGGGCTGCGGGTGCTAAGGGTGCATCAAGCCTGAAGCTGTCTGAGGTCTGACACGAAGCCCACACCGGGAGATCAAGGAAACACGGGCAGAGGTCACATCCTGATGGCAATAAGACAAGCCCCAGAACCAGAGCTGTCAGAAGGCATTTGTAGGGGCTGGGGAGATAGCTCAGGGGCACAAGTGCCTGCCTGGCAAGTGCAAGATTGTGAGTTCAAACCCTGGTCCCGCTCCCCCACATAAAAAAATAGCCTGGCATAGGCCCAGGTTCAGTCCTCTGGGACCTTTAAACATAAACAATAGGGCTGGGTGTGGTGGCACGCATCCATAATCCCAGTACTCCTGAGGCTGAGGCTGAGGCTGAGGCTGAGGCTGAGGCTGGAGCACTACTGTTGAGTTCAAGGCCAGTTTCAGCTATGTGTGTGAGCTCAAGGCCAGCCTGAACTGCAGAGTGGGGCCCTGTCTGAACAACAAAATAAAACAAAAACCAGGAACCAATGGGCCACCAAATAATTTTTTTCTGGCCTTTGGCAAAGATCTTTTAAAGTTAAGTAAGCTCCTCAGTGCCCAAAAATCAAGCTTAAAAGCAGAGCTGCTTAGGTTCGGTCTCCGGTCTCATGACAATGGATGCAGCCAGCCGCAGTTGGATTTTCATTTTTAAAGGAAATTCATAATTTGGGCTGAAGAGGCAGAAATATGTCCAGTAAAAGGTAGATTCGGCAGGCTCCAAATAACCAGCGTGCCAGCCCTCTTTGTATTCTGGAGGCTCCCGGACTCAACATACTCGGGGTGCACAAACCAGCCGCTGCTAATAAATCAGCTCATGTGCTGTATTCCAAGTATACTGCAGGTCCTCACACGCTCATTATTATTGCTGCATTAACAAGTAACCCAAAAACTAAACGATTTGGTTCTTCCACTAAACTATACGCTTAAAATAGTTAAGATGGTAAATTCTGCTATGTATATTTTACCATAACAAGTTATGGAAGCGGGCGTGGTGCCTGCCTCAATCCCAGCTACTTGGGAGGCTGAAACAGGATGCACGAGGAAGGTGTGGATCCAGCCTGGGCAATTTAGAGACCCCGCCTCAAAATCAAATCCAAAGGGCTGGGGATGTGGCTCGGTGGCAGGCGCCCAATACGTGTCCCACCGCCAGTGTATACGCGGGACTCAGACAAGGCCATTAAAGACGGGGGTGCCGCCAACCCAACAAGGACGCCGCCATCTCCCAAGCTTCCATCACTACCGCAGAGCGGGTACGAAACGCGCCAGGGAAGAGCGCAGCATCCGAGAGTACAGGACCGGGGCTGCCGCGCGGCGCCGGCCTCCGCCGCCGAGGCCCGGGTTGCACCCCGAGCGCCGCACTGGAGAAGGAAACGTCGCGACAGAATCCGCTCGGACCCCACACAGCGAGGCCACCTGACGACTGTGGAACTGGACGCAGAGCACTACATCCAGCCTGTGGAATTCCGCCTGCGACAGGCCTAAAGACCGCCTCCAGCCACAGTCGGAAGACCCGAGGAAGGCCCAGCCACGCGACTCGCGGCCGGTTTCCCTGAGGCGCCCGCGAGTGACGTCAGGGGTGCGCCAGCGCAGAACGCCCCGCCCCGCCTCCCCACTCTTCTCGCCGCGGCGCGTGAGAGTGACGTCAGGCGTAAGACTGCACGATTTACCCAGTGAATCAGTTTTCTTCCTGAGACCTCTTTGGAGTCGGGGGCCATGAATCGCAGCCGCCAGGTGACGTGCGTGGCCTGGGTCCGCTGCGGCGTGGCCAAGGAGACGCCGGACAAGGTGAGGCTGGTCGCGGAGAGCCTGGGCGCCGGGGCTCCCGGGCCCACCCGGCCTCCTCCGGGCGGCGACGGCGCTGCGGACCCCGCGGCCTGGAGGGTTGGCTCCGCCGCGGTCGGGGTGGGTCCAGCCTAGTCTGCGCTGGTCCCGCTCCCGCCGGCATCTCCGGCCACAGCTGGAAGAGCTCACTCCGTGGGAACCCGCCTTTGAGAGCGCGGGCTGTGGCGTGGGTGGGACACCGGTGTCGTGAGGCTGCAGTCGAATTGGAAACTTCTTGGCAGCTAACCGGGCGGGAATGGGAAGGGGGTGTGACAGTGATGGAGGACAGCGTGCGGGAAGCACAGGTGAAGGTCGCAGACTGAGTGCCTGCCGCAGGCCAGGCTTTGATCGGGGTCCTAGGCCACCCTTGAAACGGAGTCAGTCTGTCGGAGTCAGTCAGTGTCACAAACGGTGTGAAGGGGTCGGCTTAGGTGTCATTGTAGACAGCAAAGGACATGCTGGGAATAGAGTGGCTCGAGGGTTGGCATAGTCGCGGTCGATGCGATGGCAGCAGGGCACAGGCTGCGTTCTTTGCTGTTTCTGGTGTCTGGCTTACAGCGTACGTTCATTACAGGTTTATGGAATAGGAACAGAAATTGACTTAAAATTTGTTTAAGTAGAAAACGGGTGTTACTGAAGAGGGGCTATTCAGACGAGAAATTAGACAAGTAAGCATCTTTTTGTTACACTTGCCCTTAAACTTCTGAGCTGTCCTACATTAGAGTGTCACTCTGGAGAGGAGGCTGGAGGCTTTCGATGAGGCCTGAGCGGCTGCTCAGCTGGGTGATCTCTGTAAGCAGTGTGACCCTGGGCCATGCACTGAGCTGTGTGCTCATGCGACTGCGACAGGCAGAGCTATCTTCAGGGGGCTTACAGCCGTGCAGTGACAGCATGTCTTAAGGGACTGAAACACTGCGTTGGTACGGGCTGCCAGTTTTGAAGTGAGGAGAGCTCTGGTGGGCCCAGGGGTGCCTGGTGGGCCCAGGGGTGCCCGGTGGGACGTTGCACCAGCAGGTGGGAAAGCAGAAGTGCAGAGCGGGCCAGTAGAAGGGGGGTCTGGAGGGACGAATGAGTGGCCTCTGCAGGAATAGGAGCCCCGCGAGCGAATGCTTGGCAGCCGTAGCAGGGAACAAAGCCAGCGGGGTCTGTTACGGGGTGCTACAGGGAATCAAGGAGAGGTGTCCTAGAAGGAGTTAGGGCTGACAGAGCTGCTACTTGATTGAGAGGGCCGGTGTTGGCGTTTGATGTTCCTTGAAGTCCCATTTTACATTTTTTTGCAGATCTTTGTAACTCAGACTTTGACTTCATTAAATACAGTGAAGTGCCGCTTCTCTTGTAGGTAGAACTAAGTAAAGACGAAGTAAAGCGCCTCATTGCGGAAGCAAAGGAGAAGTTAAGGTAAGGTCGGGACGCTGCTGTGCGAGGTCTGGGCCCGACGAAGCGTAGATGGCCAAGTGTAATGCTTGGCGGGCTCGTAACCGGAAGGGGCCACATGGGTGGTTTCTTTTTTTTGTGGAACTGGGGGTCAAACTCAGGACCTTGCCAGGCAGGCACTTGTGCCCCTGAGCTATCTCCCCAGCCCCACATGGGTGTTTTCTGTTTTTGTTCTCACAGAGACGAAGTGGGCAGCGATGAGGAGGCAGGCGAAGATGGCATGCAGAGTGCCCGGACTCAGGGGCGACCAAGGGAGCTCCCAGAGGATGGTGACCCCGAGGCTGACCGGACACTGGGTGACGATGAACTGGCTGAGTATGACCTGGACAGATACGACGAGGACGGGGACCCAGGTGGGACAGACTTGTAATCCCGGGCCTGGCGTGCTGGCCCACGGGTCTGGAGCTGTGCCAAGAGACTCACGAGCCATGTAATCTGGTCAGAGAACAGGATTCCTAAATTAGTTTAGAAGAGAAGCCCTGAGCTGTAAGTGTGACACCACAGGAAGAGTAGCGCGCGTGTTAGCGCATGCGTGAGGTTTAGTCGGCCGTCGCCTCTGAATTCTCCTGTGCAGTTGTGGTGTACTCGGTTACGTTTTTATACCATTTCTTTGGGCATCCACTTTTTTAAGTTATGAGCATTTGAAACACTGTTACAGATGATTAGAAAGAGAGAACCCCAGTTTCTAAGAGACAAGGGAGATAGAAAAGGAAGCATAGGCATGTGAAGCGGACCTGTGAAGGCCGGGCTTGCACCTCTGTAGTCTTCTGTCAAGCTGCCCAGGTGGCAGCCCCAGATCCTGAGGGCTCGGAGGCAGCAGCCAGCGTTCTCGGTGTCGGGTGTCTAAGGGCCCTCAGCCCAGGTCCTGGAGGAGCTTCCCATCACAGCCCAGCGTGTCTCCTTTTCCTGCATGTCTCGTCACTCAGGGCGTGTCCCGTGCTAGCCCACAGACGTGCTGTACGAGAGCTCCGTAGCCCACGGAGTCTGCAGGCCCAGCAGCAGCGCAGTTCAGAGGGGAAGGAGGCATGGCGCGTAAACTCCTGCCCTGTTTCCCTTCCCGACTGTGGGTGATTCAGTTACCAAAAAGTAGGCAGCGGTCGGCTTGTGGTCCGGAGATCAGTGTCTTAGCAGGCTGCTTTCTCAGGAGGACCACTGCATTCATTTTGATTGGTGAATCTGCAGATGCCGAGACTCTTGGCGAGTCGCTCTTGGGGCTTACGGTCTATGGGAGCAACGACCAAGACCCGTACGTCACTCTGAAGGACACGGTTGGTGCCCCTTCCCTTTCTCAGCCACGCTCTTGTCTGAAAATCTGGCTGGGTTGCTCCCTCTCACCAACAGCCTCTGGCCTGCCCACACAGGAACAGTACGAGCGAGAGGACTTCTTGATCAAGCCTAGCGACAATCTCATAGTTTGTGGCCGAGCTGAACAGGAGCAGTGCAATTTAGAGGTGCACAGTAAGTAAAATCAGTCGTGCTGAGTAGGCGACCTGAGGGGCACAGACTCGTTGCACGCGCGGTTACTGTGGGGAGCCCCGGTGCAGATCTTGCCGCCTCCTGTGAGCTGGTTACACAGGTTAATTTTGTGCAGGTGGTTTCCTGGTCATTGGTGCGTGTAATCCAGGCAATCACTTTGCTACTTGACCTTTTTATGGCAATAAATGGGCTCCCTTGGACCTTTTTTAAATTTTTCTTTTAAACATATTTGCCAGTTTTTCACTTTTCCCCCTCTCCACTATAGGAATCTGGAAGAAAAGCTATATTAAAAATATAAGAAAAATGTATAAGCCATGACACTGAGTTTGCCACCTGTTTTTTCATTACTCATTTTTTGGGGGCAAGTTTTATGTGGCTAAGATTCTGCTGAATAGCTGGGCATGGTGGCGCACGCCTGTAATCCCAGCACTTGGGAGGCTGAGGCAGGAGGATCAGTGTGAGTTCAAGACCAGCCTGGGCTACAAAAGTCAGCTCAAGGCCAACGTGAGCTGCATAGCAAGACCCTTTCTCAAAAAGACAAAAAAAACAAAACCTGTTACATTTGTTTTGTCATCATTTTCATCTGAGAGCATTACAGTTATTGTTTAGAACTCAGTGTCAAGAATTAAGAAAAAAGCTAAATGAAACAATTGTATTTCCAGGGCTGGCAAGATGGCTTAGCAGACGAAAGGGCCTGCTTAGGCAGGCTTAGGCAAGCACAGGGACCGTGGTTCGATCCCAGGTACCATGTGCACCAGCCCCTCCCCCACGCTGGGCTAAGCCGGCCACAGCCCACTGGCGTAGTGGCGCAAACCTGTAATCCCAGCACTGGGGAGGCTGAAAGCAGAAGGATCACCACCAGTCGGATCTGAGTAGCGAGCCCCTGCACCAACCAAGTGCATTTATAAAAAGCTCGTGTTCCCAGTGCTCCCTGGATGCGGTCCTGACGGGCACTTGTTGGCTGGGTGCGAGCTCGTCTTCGCAGTACCTAGCATGTGTAGATTCAGCTTCACGGTTGGCTGTTGCTCTGATGCAGGGAAGCATGTGTTACAGTAGTGTCACAGTGTTACTTCATGGTGAGTGAAGCCCGTCAAACGTGGCCAAGTGGGCGTTTCCAGGACTGTAGTTTAATCGCTAAGCATGCGTCCCCATCGGCATGAGGTGCTAGAACTTTGTAAGCCATCTGCTAAGCCCAGGATCCATCCAGGAGGGATGCAAAGAATTTTTTAAAAAACATACTTATTTTGTTATTTATTACATTTTTATTACATTTCGGTGTCTTTTTTTTTTTTTTTGTCTTTTTGAGACAGGGTTTTCCTGTGTAGGCCAGGCTGGCCTTGAGCTCACCTTATAGCCCAGGCTGGCCGAGAGCTCACGGTGATCCTCCTGCCTCAGCCTCCCAAGGGCTGAGGTGATGGGTGTGCACCATCATGCCCGGCTTTACTATGTCCTTAATGAAAGCATGTTTGTGGGAGGTGAGGAAGGCGCACTCTGGCTACTGGGCTGTATGGGTTAGCGTTGAGATTTCGTGTTACTGGTGTAAACGTGGTTGGCTCCTTCACTGTGGAAGTGTTCACTGTCTAGGTCTGTTAGTTACAACCAGAAAGAATGTCCCCATGGGTTCCCTCTCCCATTCATGTTGTTGGTCTTTGTAAACTTTTTTTTTAATATTTAAAGAACAACAAATTCTCATTAAGCTTTTTTTGTGTGTGCGTGGTTTTATGTGTTTTTTTTTTTTTTTCTTTTTTTTTTTTGCCGGACCGGGGTTCGAACTCATGACCTTGCACTTTGCCAGGCAGGCACTTGTGCCACGGAGCTATCACCCCGGCTTATGTGTTTGTTTTTGAGACAATCTCATGTAGTTCAACTCACATGCAGCTGAGGCGGGCCTTGAGTTTGGAGCATTCCTGCCTCGGCCTCCCAAGTGCTGGGATTACAGGGTGAGCCACCAGGCCCAGCTTGGCAGTCAGATTTTTAAATGTGGTTTTCCCCCATGGTTTCTGTTTGCGCACTCTGATAGTCAGCAAGGCCTTTAGAAGACGGAAGGGCGACACCTCCCGTGTGTGCCTGCTGCCGTAACGAGTGCCCAGTGGGCGCTGGGTGCTGGCGCGGGGCGGGTCTGTCAGTTCTGTGTTCCACTCTGCGGTGTGCCAGCTGCCGGCAGTATTAGACGTGCAGAGATTCTGCCTGCCAGTGACGACTGGCATCGGTCTTTAGTGTCACCACTTATTGTAGTAGTGTTCTGTGAATGGTATCCGTAGTGACCTAAGTCAGAAGGAAGAAGAAGAAAGAAATCGAAGCACGGTTGTCTCACGTGACTTCCGGGCCGTGGCTGCTGGCCGCTCCTGCCCAGCTGGTCTCTTGTATCCCCAGTTTACAACCGGGAGGAAGACTCGTTCTACGTGCACCACGACATTCTCTTGTCCTCGTACCCCCTGAGTGTGGAGTGGCTGAATTTTGATCCCAGCCCGGATGATTCCACAGGTAATTAGAAAACTCCAGCTTGCTCAGGGGTTCCTGTCATACTTCACGCACTGTTGCTCATGTGTTGTGAAGTTCTGGACACACGGCTGTGTCGCCGCGGGGTCTGCCTCCCGGGGCTCAGGCGAGCTGGGTGGACGCCTTCCTCAGAGGCCTGGGCTCGGCACTGTTAGCGCCCCATGAAACCCAGTACAGCATGGCAGGGATGGTCTGAGACTGCCAGCTGGAACTGAGTGGTGTAGCACCCTTGAGACAAACCGTCGGACGTCGGTAAGTGAAGTCTTGTTGCACAGGTTTTTACGTTAGCTTTTGTAGCCACTGGCAGCGTTGACTCCTTCCGTTTTGTTTGCAGAGCTTTTACACATTCACGCCCTGACCTGGGCGTCCTCACAAGGTTTATGAAGGAGGTGCCGGGGTGGGGGTCCAGTCCCCGCCCTTATTATGTAGATGAGGACTTTGAGGCCAGAGATCACACTGTCCCCTGCTCTGTGGTTGTCCTTGGCCCACGGGGCCTGAGGTGGGCCCTGCAGGTGGCACATTCAGGGTTCTGGTGAGTGCGTCTGATACGTTCTTTGGTCCCTTTTTTTTAAGTAACCCAAAGCTCTTTGCCTGCGTAGGAAATTATATTGCCGTGGGAAATATGACCCCCGTCATTGAAGTGTGGGACCTCGATATCGTGGACTCTCTGGAGCCAGTTTTCACGCTTGGAAGCAAGCTTTCTAAAAAGAAGAAGAAGAAAGGGAAGAAGGTAAGGGAGTGGGGATGTCTGCGCTCTGCAGAGGAGCTGGGGTGCGAGGACGGCGCCTGTCCTTGGCCTTGAGTGGCTGGGTTCTCAATCTTCATGTCTTCCACGCCCATCACACTGTCAGCTTGGGGCGCGGGGGCCGGGTGGATGCACGGAATTGGGGACCCGTGCTTGCTCCCCTGTGGAGGGCTCTCACCGAGGGTGGCGGGCAGTGCGCGTTCCACAGCAAGCTCGCCTTGCCGCAGTAACCTTACCTTGGCACAAGAAGTAACGGAGCACGTATTACAGAATCCCCCCGTGGAAGGGCACACGGACGCTGTCCTCGACCTCTCATGGAATAAGCTGACCAGGTAACAGAAGGGGCGCCACAGGTCGTGCACGCTTTCGGAAACGCTGGGCTCACACCTGCTGGGCCTGTGCGCTGTGGCCTCCGTCTGCCCGCTCCTCTGCCTTGGGGATCTGGGTTCTGCTGGGAGGCTGCAGCGCTGCTGCCTGCCCCTGTCCCTACCCCCGCCCCCGCCCCCACCCGTGCCTCCTGCGCTGCTCCGGCATGCGTGCGTGGTGCTGCAGGTGTGTGCTTGCTCTGCTCTCATCTCTCAGCCACATACTCTTACCTTTTGCTTTTAAATTATGGCCTAAGTACAAAATTCAGAAGTCACCGCTGACATCATTTTAGGTAGTGACTTTCCACGTGTCCACATTGCTGTGTGGCTGGCATTACTGTCCACCACCAGAACGCATCGTCCCAAAGGGGAGCTCTGTACTCTGTCAGCACTGAACACCGGCTCCCCTTTTGCTTCCTCCAGCTGTGGCAGCCGCTGCGCTGTCTCAGTCCCCATGAAAGTGACTGGTCCAAGAGTTCGTGTGGGTGGGACCCTCTGGTGCTTGTTCCTTGGCCAGCTTGCTGTGGTGGGCACAGCGTCCTCAGGGCTCGTCCATGACGTGACACCTCAGCTGCCCGTGTGCACACACTGGTGGGCGTTCGGGGGCTGCTCCCGCCGGTCAGCTGCTGCCGTGAAGACCCTGCTGGGAGTGGGGGCGCATGGGTGTGTTGGAGGCCTGCTTCCGCTCCTGCAGGTGGGCCCACGGTGGCTCTGAGGCCTGTTGTCCTCGGTGGCTGCACCACTTTGTGTCCCCCATCCCGTGGCGCACACGAGGCCTCGATTCTCTGCGCCCTCCCACTATTTCTTCTTCCCTGTTTTGTGATGGTGCTGCCTTACACAGGTACGAGACCCTCCCTCGCTGGGCCTTTGGCTTGCGTTTCTCCGTGATTGGGGCGCTAAGCAGCTTTGCGCTTGTGGGCCTTGAATGTCGTCCTCATAAGCGCCATCCTAGTTCAGGCTTGGCCCTTTTTTTTTTTTTCCTTTCTAAATGTATTTAGTACAGAGTCTACACAGATCAGCCTGGGAGTGATCCTCCTGTTTTCAGCCTCCCAAGTGTGGGATTACAGGCGTGCGCCACCGCGCCCAGTCTGTGTCGCCTTCTCATTATGCATCCTCGCCCCTGCCTAAGCAGGCGCTTCGATGTGTGGCGCTGTCTGGCCGCCCTTTCCATTTTTTTTTAGTTGTTGGAGCTCTTTCTGTGTTCTGATCTTAATGTCTGGTCACATGTGACTTGCCCCTGTTGTGTCCCTCTGCGTGGGTCTTTACTTTCTCATGTCCCTGGCAGCACACACATCTCACGTTAGTAACGGTGGCCAGTGATTTTTATTGTGTGCCTTTGGTGTTGTATCTGAGAACCACTGCTGAGCCTGAGGTCCTCGTCCTGAACCTTCCGTCAGCTCTCAGAAGTGCCCACGGTGCTGGGGCCACGCTGCCTTTTCAGTGCATTTTGAGACCAGGAGGGACGAGGTTCCCAGCTCTGCCCTGCTCTTCCAAGGCTTCTCCAGCCGCTCCGGCCTGCCCCTCTCTTCTTGCTCACGCCTGGACAGCCGGGTGTCCGTGTTAGAGCAGGACGTGCGGCGGGAGGGAGCGTGTGCGTCTCCCCTGCCGCTCCCTTCCCGTGGTGGGCAGTGGTCGCCTTCACGGTGCAAGCCTGGGGTTTCCTCTCTGGCGTGCTGTTGGAAAGGGGTCCTTCTGCTCCTGATGCTTCTGGTTTCAAGGTGACCCGATGTGTTGCTCCTCAGGAACGTGCTGGCAAGCGCCTCTGCGGACGGCACCGTCGTCCTGTGGGACATGTCCCTGGGGAAGCCCGCAGCCAGCCTTACCATACACACAGACAAGGTACGCGCTCCTGGGACTCGTGGCACGTGCTGACTGCGGGTTGCAGGTGTTGGTAGCTTCTTGTTGCTCGCTGAGTGCTTGTCTAGTCGGCCGTGGCTGTAGGCCCCTGGAAGGCTGAGGCAGGGGAATCTGGAGAGTTGGAACCCAGCTGCACAGCTCTGACGTAGTGAGACCCTATCTCGGGGCAGCCAGGGGTGGAGCCAGGTGAAGGTTCCGGGGAGTCTCCCAAAAGCACTTTCCCGGTGCTTTTCACTGGCGCAGCAGACCTCCTCACGCCTGCATGTGGTTTGGGCGCCGCCGTTGAGGCGTAGCCTTATAGAAAACTCAGTTTGCCTTTGTGGACACGCAGGCATTTGTCTCCGTGTTTCTTCAGTACTGGGGAACGGAGGCCTCGCCTGCCTTCCTCTCAGACCGTTCTTTGGTTGGCCGGCAGGGTCTCACCGGGTTGCCCAGGCTGGACTCAGCTTCGCAGCCCTCCCGCCTCAGCCTCCCCCAGGGCCTCTCCTTCCGCAGCGCTGGATATCTGGGAGGCGTTTGCGGCGACGCTGCCAGAGCTGCGCTCGCCACACGCTAGGTGGCGCTGGTCGGAGCAGTGTGGAGCCCGACGTTTCTTTGCTTCTGCAGGTGCAGACTCTGCAGTTTCACCCCTTCGAAGCCCAGACCCTGATCTCTGGATCCTATGATAAGTAAGGAAGCGCTCTGGCTGCTAGTGCTCGCCCTCCTCCTGCGGTCCCTGGGCGCAGACTGGAGCCGGGCCGGTGCTCCACGCTCCTTCTCCCCTGCCCCGGGCCCTTCAGTCCGAGGGAAAGGTGGTGTGAGTGGCGCATCTCCGGAGCTGCAGCCTCTTTGGTTTCCCAGGAGGTCGGCCTGCGCAGCGGCAGGGTTGTGAGTGAGCCCACCCCAGCTCGGAAGGGCCCGAGACCCAGACGCACATCCAGTGCCTGTGAGGCTGAGCTGCTGTGGCCCGTGCCCCGGCAGCTGTGGCCACCCTGGCCCGTTCCGGCTTGTTCTGGATGTGGCTCTGCTCCTGGTGTGCCTGCCCTCTGGAGAGTAGGGTGGCCACGCACAGTGCAGCGTGAGCTGAGGTGCCGTAGCCCCAAACTGAGGACTGTGCGCCGGGGTGGGGGAGGCCCAGCCACCAGAGGGCTTCTGGGCCCGTGCGCGCCTCTGTCCACTCAGGCCTGCCGTGGGAAGACAGCAGGAGACGCGTGAGTCTCCCCCTTCCCTGTTGGCGGGCCTCTGCCAGGCGCACAGCACAGCCTCGTCTGCTCAGTGCAGCCGCCCCCACTCGGCCTGAGTCCCGTGGCTCTGAGCCTGAGGGGCCGGGAAGTGAGGCCCCGCTGGATGCCTCCACAGGTCAGGTGCAGCACCAGGGCCAGTGCGAGTCAGAGAGTCAACTCACTTTTCCCTACTTTATTTAGAACCCTAAAACAGGCTTTAAGTGAATTTTGACCTCCCTAAACACCTGTGAAGCAGGAGCCGCTCCCCAGCCCTTATTGTGCACCGTGCGCAGGTCTGTGGCACTGTACGACTGCCGGAGCCCGGAGGAGACCCACCGCGTGTGGCGCTTCAGTGGGCAGATCGAGCGGGTGACGTGGAACCCCTTCTCCCCTTGCCATTTCCTGGTAAGAATGCTGTTCTGGGTTCCTGACAACTTTCTGTCCCTGAGGCCCTGCAATACTTTTCCTATATGAATAGTGTTTTGCTTGCCTGGAATTTATTTTGGAAGAGGAGGTTGATTTGCTTTAACAAGACAGTGGCTTAGCCACACACAAATGGTGGCTTCCGTGGTTCTGACTGCCAGCCACGTCAGACTGTGCCACGCGCTGTTCCCTCACTGCCCATCCTGTGAGCCCCCCTGGAGATGCCAAGTGCATGCAGTCCCTGTGCCTTTTCGTGTCCCTGGTGGTGTGACTTGTCCCAGGGGCAACACCTCTCCAGGTCTTCGTCCTATACAGAGCTCTCAGGAGGACATGAGCCTGGTCAGTGTGCAGCAGGGCCTCCACATGAGAAAGGCTGAGCTTTCTAGACACATCGTGGAGCCTACTGGGTGACAGTTTTCCCAGAGCACCCCAAGAATTACAGATTTCAGCACAGGAGAAATAATGTGCCCACTTCTGTGAGGGTACAAGGGTCCTGTGTGAGGCCCTGCAAAGCCGGCAGTGTTAGCAGCTCTCTCCTGAGACTGGTCCAGTGAGTTCCAGGTACAGGAAGTGGCCAGCGAGGACCCCTGAGCCAGGCCCGAGTGTGCTCACGGGGTGCAGCTGCTGCTTTGGCTGTGTGGTCCTGGCTCTCAACAGTCAGACCACATTTCCTGCTGGGATTCGCTAACAAGTGGTCCCAGAAAAGCCACAGACATGGAGTGACGTGGGGATGAGAGTGGTCCCCTCCCCCTCCCTCCTGTACTGGCTTCTGCCTCACCTGTAATCCACTCCACCCTGAGCACTACAGCGTCACCCTCCTGTCCATGGGCAGAGCTCAGCTGCCTAGCAGAAGCGACCCCAGTGACAGCAGAGGTCACAGGATGAGTGCCACAGGAGCCACAGGGAACTGGCCTGCTTGCCATGGCAGTGCCAGCGATCTTGCCTGTCTTCTAGGCCAGCACAGATGACGGCTTCGTGTACAATTTGGACGCGAGGTCAGATAAGCCAGTGTTCACACTCAATGCACACAACGACGAGATCTCTGGTGAGCTCGGGCGCTGCCTCCCTCCCTCCCGGCAGAAGCTCGAGCCGCAGTGAGTCTGAGCCACTGTTCCTCCCCAGGGCTCGAGCTGAGCAGTCAGATCAGGGGCTGCCTGGTGACCGCGTCCGCAGACAAGTACGTGAAGATCTGGGACATCCTGGGGGACAGGCCGAGTCTCGTCCACTCCCGGGACATGAAGATGGTGAGGGCCGGCGGCGCCTCTGTTGTGTGTGATCAGCCAGCACTGCTCGTCTTTGCTGGAAGTCACTGCTGTAAGGCTTAGGACGTTGAAGGCACTGATCGGGGCTTAGTCAGGTTTGGTGACACATCGTGAGCTCTGGACGGTCACTTGGTGAGATCATGAAGATTGGGGGAGGACAGGAGAAAGGGCCACATTTCTGCCTGAAAATCAGGACCATTGTGGGAGCTCGTGGGCCTTGGGAGCCAGAGCCCTGGGGTCAGGCACTTGTTGCGACTTCATTGTGTAATTGGTTCTGACTGAGTCGATGGCAACCCGTCTGGGATTCTTGCAGCCAATTCTGAGCGCCTACGTTTTGTCAGGCACTGTGTCGCTTAAATTAGGTTGTGGCTGTGGTAGAACACACAGCTGTGAAAATTGTGGGTCCTGTTTAGTTGTGGGAAAGTAAACTACAGAAGGAGTCTTTACAGTCCTTCCCCATGCTTATGTTTAAGTCCCAAAACACAAACTGGTCACCTCCCTGAGACTTCGCGTGGGTCTTCCTGTTCATACTTTCTGTAATACCCAAGGGATGGGCTGTGGCCTGGGGTAAGCCTTTCCTGGCACCCGTGAGGCCCTGGGATTTTACTCAGCAGGGTGGTAGCAGGCTAGTGACCTGTGGTGTCACTGTCACTGTGGGGAAGGAGCACCGTGGCTTCTGGACACACAGCAGATGAGATTTCGCAGAGCACTCCGACACTGGAGCCTAGCATGTTTAGAGCCTGCGGACCTCCTCGGGCAGGGCGGGCTCACTGGGCCTGCCATGCCGCGTCCCTCTCCGCCCCGTACCCGCACACCCTGGCTTTTGGTGTCATCCAGGCCTGAAGTTCCTGGAGAGCAGGTAGTGCCTGCAGCTCTCTGGAAGGGTGGGAATCCCTGAGCCTGTCCCCTCCCCAGGGCGTGCTCTTCTGCTCCTCGTGTTGCCCTGATCTGCCGTTCGTGTACGCCTTTGGGGGCCAGAAGGAAGGCCTCCGCGTCTGGGACATCAGCACCGTCTCCTCAGGTGAGGCCCTTCTGTGTCTTGCTCTGGCTGGGAAAGCTCTGGACTGTAGCGCAGTGTGCAAGCCTGAGACGGGATGTGCAGACGCGGCTGCCCCGCAGCAGGCGCCTGGCCCAGGTGCCCCCGTGCAAGCCGTCTTCACCTTGCAGGTGTAGGTTAGGAGGGATAGCTCTAGGGAAGCTCAAAGGAAGCGTAGGGCACCGTGTGAATGCGCCTGCCCTTTTCTTGGCTGCGGTCTGCGAGATCTCGCCCCTCTCTTTAGGGGCTCCTGCTCAGTGGCGGCAACCCTTGTGGGCCTTCTGCGGCACACCTGCCACAGACTCTGGCCCAGCTCTTGTCTATGTTTTGGGGCACGTTTGGTGTCCTGTAAACCGAAAACGTCCCTGCCGTGATTACTCAATCCCATCCCATGGGAGCGTCCTGAGGTTTCCCTCTGGGTCGCTCTGATCTTAACTTGTATGTGAAGGGCCTGAAATCTAGAAAGTTGTGTGCTGGTTATGATTCTGGGCAAGATGAAAGGAAACAAGCAGTCAAGGAGTGCAGAAAAGGCAGTCAGCGCCTGGGGGGTGGGACGTCCGTTACTAGGCCAGCTGGAGAAATCCAGGACAAGGCAGCCAAGTGCCAATGAAGCGGGTCATTAAAAAAAAAACATTCAGCTCACTGACTTCGGCTTCCAAGTTGGTTGCCGTCCCATTTATAACTCGATAAATATGTTTCATGAACTTCCCACCCTAACAACTCTGTTGCTGTGCAGTCAACGAAGCATTCGGGAGACGAGAGCGGCTGGTCCTGGGCAGCGCAAGAAGCTCGGCTGTCAGCGGCCCTTTGCGGGGCAGGAGCGCAGAGACCCCCATGGAGTCCTAGTACCACGCCAGTCTGCGTCGCTGCTGGGGCTGTGGAGAGCGGGGCTCCAGTGTGGGCGGTGGCTGAGTGACCGCGGGTTCATCCCCCTGGCTGCCGTCCCCTCTGCAGCTGGTACTGACACTGGACTCCGCACTTGCCCCACGTGGGCGCCGTGTTGGTCCTTGTGTTTCTTGACAAATGTTTTTAAGCTGCTGTATTCTTTAACATCCTGTCACAATAAATCTTAGGTTTTTAAAGTAGGTAACAACCTATAAAAAAGTTCTTTTTATTCTTTTGGAAACAAATAGTTACTGTGTTGCCCAGGTTGGCTTCAACCCCTTGGGCCCAGGTACTCCTGCCTCAGCCTCCCGAGCAGCTGGACTCCCAAGCGTGTGCACCACGCTTCAGAATTTTAAGAAGGGAAAATGCTGTGATTCTAAGTAACGTGTGAAACTATGCTCGGCAGGTGGGGATCGGACACCAGGAGCAGGTGGGCACCTCGTACGTGCCTCTTCCCTGGCTGTTCTCAGGTTAATGCTCGTGATTTTAGGTGCTCTCAGTGGGTGCGTTTAGAAGGTGGTGGTTTTAAAGGGCCGCTCCTTCCTTCCCAGCACAGCCAGCAAGGAGAGGTGCATCCGCTCGCCCTGAACGAGGCTGCTGTGCCAGGTGCTGGGCAAGCAGGGGACTCCACCGGTGGCTCTGCCCTGGCTGCAGTGTCTTCTGCAGGTGACTGTGACAGGGCAGTAGACAGTCTGAGCTGAGGACCAGCCCTGACGTGTAAGAGTACTGCCCCAGGTCAGACAACTGGCACGAAGGGCTCGCAGCTTGGGTCTGCGATGGCAGCACACGGAAGGATGGAGTACAGCAGTTTCTCTGGTCTGGTTTGACATTTGGTCAGATACAGAATGTTTTAGTCAGGGTTTTACTAGAGGAACAGCTGTAACACAAGATGTGCCAGTCCCAGTCAGATGGGGAAGTGTGCTGAGAGCGCCTGCACACTGAAGGATTCAGTCCCAAGGCTTTTATACCCACTGCAGTGTTCCATCCCTACTGGTCTCTACTGGTCTTTACCAGTTGCTGCTGGTTTCTAACGGTCTCTAGCAGTCAGCCGTTGTGTCTGCAACGGAAGACAGAAGCATCTGCTACGGAAAGCTGAAGGGTCCAGTCTGGAGGCTGATGAGTCTGTGCAGAAGCCAGGAGATGAAGTCCAAGCTGAGTTGTTCTGGGGCAGGGCCCTCATGGCTCACAGTGTGGAACAGCAATGCAGCCAAATTGACACAGTGTATCGACCACCGGCATGCAGCCAAGTTGACACAGTGTATCGACCACAACACCGATGTGAGCGCCAGCCTTAGATGGCACCGTCCCCGCCCTGTGAAGCCCTGAGCTGCACCGCATGAAGGCGGCAGAGCGGCTTTGTGTGTGTCTGTAGCGGCTGCCGCACCTGCTCCCCGGCTGAGCACCACCTCCTGTGGAACCCTGCGGTAAACGCAGGTGAGGATGGAGCTCGTGCACACCTCTGGGGATCCAGCGTAACGCTAGAAATACAGTGCACAATAGGTATAGTGCTGTGAGTCACCCCAAATACTACCACGGCTCCCCACCGCCGTGTCCCTGAACAGACTGTTCCACAGAACTGGGCTGGTACCAAAAACGTTAGCAACCAGTGTTCTAGATGATTCCGTGGTAACAAAAAGTGGTAGGAACGGAGTTGGCAGCAGGGAGCAGCCAACGATCAGGTGGCTTGACTGCAGAACAGCACCAGGCCTGAAGAACACCGTGTTTCCCTGACAGGTCGAAAGGCAGATCTTCCCATCCAAACTCATTGTATCATAACATCACCCTGTGACCAAATCTAAAAAACACAACGGGCAAACCACAGACCAGTATCCCTGATGAATTTACACACAAGATCCCCCCCGCCCCAAACACTAGCAAATCGAATTCGGCAGCTGTTCAAGTTGGTTTCACTCCAGAGATGCAAAGATGGCTCAACATTCTAACAGCAGCACAATGAAGGATAAAATGGGATCATCTCAACAGACACAGGAAGAGCCTCAGCTACGCCTCAACATCCCTTCGTGACAAAAGCCTAAACCTCCTAGGGACAGGAGGCTCGCCCCCCAGGGAAGGCTGTCGTGGCGGATGAGCACCAACAGCACCCTTCAAGAGGCAACAGAGCATTTCTCCAGAGATCAGGAACAAGGATGCCACAGCTTACTCGATATACAGCCAGAACGTGTAACCACAGCAACTAAACACAGTCGGGACGAGCGGGAGCCCAAATCATGCTGCTTGCAAACGATTCTGTGTGCACAGAACAGCCTCAAGATTCCACCAGAGACAGAACTGTTAGATGAGTCTAAGTAAGATACGAAACACACGGAAGTTAGTGTTTTCTGTATATTGATGAGTATGCTGAGGAAAGTCACAAATGCAACCCCATGTGCGAGCTGTATGAAAGTACTTAGGACTGAATCAAGGAACTAAAACCTACAATACAGTTACAAAGTACTGCTGAGAGAAACTGAAGACACCAGAAGTGGAAGACCCCACATCCATGGGTTGGAAGAATGGATTACTGCTAAGATGACGAGACGACTCAAAGCAACCTACGCAGATTCGCTGCGGCCCCCATGAAATACCACTGGTGGTCTAAAGAGAACCAGGAAGAACTCCACAGTTCTCATGGGAAACAAATCCAGCGGAGTGGATGGCCCAGGCTGCTTTTCTCTCGGCGTAAGTGCATCACGTGCACCCTGCAGCTTGCGGACACGAAGTCCCCCGCTGCGGTTTCTTTCCTAAGGCTGGCTAGCTAGGGACTTGGACAAGGCCCTAGGGACATGCTCTCTCCTCTGATTTGGAGGAAGTCACTTTCGTGGCCCAACGCCAGCCGTCTCTAGCCGGTTACATGCAACAGCTTACAAAGGCGTTCCCTGCCTATGAAACCCAGGCCTCACACGTGCAGTGCACGTGTGCCAGTGGCGGAGGAAGCAGCCAGGCACGGCCGAGAGCAGGCGCAGGAGCAGGAGCAGTGCGGTGCTGGAGAGCTCCACGCCTCCTGAGTCTCCGACAGCGCTCTAGGCAGCACCAGGCCAGAAGTGCGTACAACTGAGCTTTCTGAATCTTATTTCCAACACTAGAAAACCAGGATAAATCCTACGTTTCCAATATGTGTAAGAACTAAACGAACTAAGATGCGCAACCACTGGAGAACACGTCTGAAGGCAGTGCCTATACAGCACTGGCTAGAGGCCATGCCGTCTCTGTTACCAGTGACAGATGACTTGGCTGCAGGCTTTCTCAGAGCAGACTCTCCCTTCCCGTCTGTCCTACCACTAAGCCCACACCCAGCTTGAACCTCAGCTGTGGAATGAAGACACCACCATATGAGCAGAAAACAAAGTATGTGGCCCAGGCACTCTGGTTCACAGAAGCGGAAGCGAGTAGTTTAGCTTGGGTGTGGCCTTGTAGCCCAGGGTGTGAGGCAGCGTCCTGCTGGCTGGCGAGGCAAAGCACCTAAGACGATCAGCCCTTAGGGAGGAAACGTGGGCCTCGCTCACGGTCTCAGAGGCGTGGTGCTGCTCTGGCTGATGGACAGCCGGATGTCACAAGGACAGCTCACAGTAGAGGAGCAGAGAAGGCTCATCCCAGGTGTCTTTCCAGGACACATCCCAGTCTCTGATCTCCTGCTACCTCCCAGGAGCACCAAGGACTGGGCCCAACCCTTCAACGTGACCCTTGGGGACAGCACCCATGGGGCCAGGGAGATAGCTCGGCAGTCTAAGCACCTACATGGCAAGTGCAAGGACCCAGGTTTGATCCCTGGTACTGCATGCCGTGGCAGCCACCCAAACTGGGCATGGCAGCACATGCTTCTAATCCTAGCGCTGGAGAGGCTGAGACAGGAGGATCACTACGAGTCCACAACTGTGTAGCGAGATCTTGCACCCAAGCAATCCATCCATCAAGCCACAGCACCCAGACAGGTGCCAAGGGGAGATCCCAGCTCCTGAGGGGCCACTAGCTAGCAGGCGCAGAGCGTTTCAATCTGCACTGCGCCACTACCACCTGTGCTCAGGCCGCTTGTACACCGGGGCTCGTCACAAGCCTCCCGTGCGGATGCAGTGTGTGAGCCACAAAGCATCACACCAAAGCCTAACACAGACCAGCTGTCACTGTAGCGGAGGACGAAACAGTCACTGACAAGACCGCCACTGCTTGGGGACCCACTGCACTGCAGGTGTCTGTGGTAAAGCGTTCCCTTGTCAAAACCCAGGCCAGCCGCCTGCCCGCTTTCCTTCATTTCTGCTCCTAGATCTTGGTAACAGCTGTACCCACAATCATGTACAGCACTATGACACTCCAGCCAAGCAGAGAGGGTCCCACGAGACTCGGCGCTGACACACACCTACCTTGGTGATGTCCTTGGTGCTGTGACATCAGAGCAGTGCCCCGCTCATGCCAGGGATGGCACTGGAGTAGACACGCAGGCTGCCAGCGCAACGTACAGCCGCACAAAGTCACACAGGATATACTACCTGCTGATGATGGCACCTCCTAAGCGACTTGGCCGAGCATGCTCTTTCAAGGCAGGGCGGGGGTGCACGCCTGAAACCCCACCCTCAGGCTAGGGCAGGATGGCCACGAGCTCGAGACCAGCCTGGCTACACAGGGAGCCCAAGACCAGTGTGCTCCTTCTACTGAGCCACGTGAGGCCGCACGCCTACTGCACCAGCAGCGGGCTTACGCATCGAGGCCCCAGCGAGTGGCCGACCCACGCCATCTGGGTTGGCCCAGGAGCACCTCAGGCGCTTCCAAAGCGAGTGAGGCACTGTGTGGAGCACCAGGCACCAAGCAGGGCTGCTGCAGCCAGACTCACAGCTGACACGTGTGTCCCCACGTGTTCCTAAGGCTTCACAATCGCCCGTGACAGTGGGGCCTGACAGTCAGCAGATGCAGGACGTGCAGTCTGCACCAGGAGAGGCTGAGTCCCGGTCACTGTCATCTCCTGACAGCATGCTAGGCCAGACCGACACTGACACACCTCTGAAAAGCAGGCCAGCTGGAGGGCCCGGCAGACCCCAGGCCTGCCGCCGCCCAGGTGTGTGCATCTGAGAGACCGGGGACAGCCATCACCAGCCCCATGCACCCTCCCCACAACGCAGTGCATAGCCTGGATGCAGGCGCTGCTCTGGTGCTGCTCAGGGTCACCTGTAAACATGACTCTGCCAAGAGGGTACTTGGCAGCCAGTACTGGACTGGCCAGACTG
This sequence comes from Capromys pilorides, assembly GCA_004027915.1. NCBI lineage: Eukaryota > Metazoa > Chordata > Mammalia > Rodentia > Capromyidae > Capromys > Capromys pilorides. The sequence goes on along the minus strand of PVKN010003743.1, from coordinate 4,481 downwards.
CAGGCGTGGATTATGCACGGAATGACCACCAAGGCCTGTACTTAAAAAAGTTTATTCTCATCCTTCCTAGAGGAATACAGATCTGAATGAAGATACTCATTCCATAAATCCATTAGCAGCAAAACCTTCGCCTGCGTCCTCGCCCCAGCCCAGAGGTGGAGCTGCGAGCCGGAGCGCGCTGTGTCCAGCTCTTCCTGCAGAGCCTGGTGTGCGCACTCCCACGGCAGCTACGCGGCCACCTGTACCTTCCGAGCCCGTGGGCACCCTTGTGCTTGCCTGGCAGTCCCTCTGCACAGCCCACCAGGAAGGCCCAGCCCTCCAGGGCACCTGCCTGGGGACATGGCCTTGCTTTGACCTGGGACCACGTCAGCGTGGTGAGATCCTTGCCACAGGAGCACAAACATGAAGTCCACTCCTCCCCTTCCTTCTGCAGAGCAGAGAGCGCCTGGTGCCCAGACACAAGCGGGCGGTCCTCTGGGTGCTCTGGACTCTGGGTCCCGTCTCACTGGCTGTGCTGTTGTAGTCAGGGCCACGGCCAGGCCTTCCGAGACCCTCAGGGATGACCACAGGCATCGCACCCTGGCTCCCACCAGTGCCGGTGCTCTCACAGGTGCCAGCATCCCCACCACCTGTGCCCAATGACTGGCCACTCCCTTCTCTGTCTGCTCCAGATATCTGCCAGAAATTGTGACATCAGGTCTTCCCTGGACTCTCCAGTGGCCAGGGCGGGCTGACTGGGAATGGCTCTCAGCCTGCAAGCCATGGACAGTGGCACGCATACTCATGCGATGCCCCTGCACATCAGTCACAGCAGCAAGCAACAGCCAGCTCCAGAGACTGTGGCAGGAGCACAAGTGGGATGTCACCCACCCTCGGGGCAGGAGGGGGAAGGACAAGGAGCATGAACTAACTCTGACTGGTTTGGGCAGAGGGCTACTTGGACGCAGGCATGAATGCATCTCCCAGATTGTCATGGAAATGAAAGACCCAACCTCAGAGCAGCCGGCCCTCCCCACCTCCAGCAGACCTGGCACGCCCGCCTTCCTCCAGTCTGCTAGTGTTTTGCCCAGAGACTCTTGCTTCCGAAGTGCCGCTTCCACTCTTGGCCGCTGGGACTGCTGGCCGGAGGGAACCGGAGACCATGCGTTAGAGGCCACCTGAGGGCGGCTGGCCATGCCTCTACTTGGGTGTGGAGAGAGGCTCCGCTGCCGAGTACAGCACGCTGCTCACCCTGCAGCCCTCGTTCCCTACAGGGTCCGCCAGGTCCTCCTCCTCAGAGTCCTCCTCCTCGTCTTCCTCGGGGGCAGAGGAGCCGGAGGCAGGCCCCTTGCAGGTCTTCAGGTGGCGCGTGAGGTGGTACTTGGTCAGGTAGGCCTTTGTGCACTTCTCACACACATAGTCGCGTTTCCCCTCGTGTGAATTCAGATGCTTCTTCAGGTGATTTGTCCTCAAGAACAGCTTGTCACACTTGGGACATTTGATCTGCCGCTCTCTATGGGAACGGAGAGAAGTGTTTTTACAGGGGCCACAGCTCGCCTGGTACTGGGCTGTGCAGTGCCGGTGCGTGCCCTCAGTGCTGCAGTGTTGCCTGCCACAGGCCCACCACTCCCTTGCTGGTGCTTACAGTGTCCAGGCTCCCGCCGGGGCAGCCCAGGCTGTGGGAGGCCACACGCTGTGTCCTCAGTCAGGTGGTGCAGAGCACTGGCCACAGCCTCCGGACAGTCAGAGCTGAGCCCCTGGAGCTCCGTCCCAGGGCCAGGTTAATGCCACGTGCTGGGAGCATCAAAGGGGCAAGGCCCTTGGAGGCTATCAGAGGCTGTGAGCTTCATGTGCCATGCTGGGGGAGACGCACAGGCCAAGCAGGCGCTGAGGCAGCTTGACTCGGGGCCCTCTTCACAGCTCCCACCCGCTACCTCTCCACAGCGCTACCCCACTGGCACAACAGGCAGCCTCCCCCGTGCCTGCTGGAAAGGATCCCCGGGCAGGGCCCGTGCTGCGTCTCTGCCCACAGGCAGGACCGCTTCCTACACCTGTCTCCACACTGGGCCCCCTCCTCCACCCCTTCTCTGTTCACTGGCCGGAATGACCTTCGCGTCACCACAACACCATCCCTTTCCTGAGGCCCCAGGGCCTGCACACCGCAGGTCCCCAGCCTGAGCCCAGATGCCACCGGGCCCACTGTGCACATGCTGCTCTGCCCTGGGAACCGCGCGCTCTGGTCGCTTCCGCGCCTGCTCTGCCACACCGCCCGGAGCCAGTCCTTCCTCCGTGCCCACTCCACCTGCACGGTACCCTGCTTCTCCCCTCTGGGCAGCCCAGACCAGCAGGCACACTGTGGGTCCCGTGCCTAGCGCAAGGCCAGGGTCTCACCTCTACATCTGTACAACCCAGCTCCAGAAGTAATCTTTTAAATTGCTAATAAATGACATTATGGGGGCCGGTAAGATGGTTTAACGGTCTAAAGCATCTGCTTAGGCAAGCTTAGGCAACTGCAGGGCCCACGGGTCGATTCCTGGCACCACATGCTGCGCCAGCCCCACCCCCAGGGCAAGCTGAGCCGGCCATAAATAAATAAATAAACAAACATTATGTTTTGAAAACATGAATGAAATAGAAGGAAAGACAACAGCAAAGCAAAATCTCCCAGGATGAAACCAAGCCCCGTGCGTGGCCACGCTGAGGCCAGACGTACTGCGTGTGGGTGAGCACGTGCTGCTTGAGGTCCTGCCTCCGCATGAAGAGCTTGTCGCAGTAGTCACACTTGAGGTTCTTCTCCCCGGTGTGGATGACCATGTGGGACTCCAGGTGTGCCTTCTGGGTGAAAGACTTGTCACAGAGAGTGCACCGGTAGTTTTTCTGGCCTGCAACGAGCCCAACACCACGCGTTGCTAGCCAACCACTCAGCAGGCCCAGGCCGGGACAGGCTCGGGCGCCCCGCCGGAGCCACCACCTCTGTGTCTACAGCGGCTACCGCTCCCTTCCTCCTACGGTCTCCACCTGGATAGCAGAGGCTAATGCCACATGGCTGTCAGCAGCTATCAAACCTGGGTGAGGAAAACGCCTGTAATCTCAGTGCACCTGAAAGAAAAACTCACCCACTCCGACCCTCGTCTCTATGCATCTATTTTTTAAGTTCCTTTTGTGCTGCTGGGTCTCTTGCTAAACACAGAAGGTGACCTCATGACCCAGGAATGAAGGCAAATCCCTCCAAGAAGGCATCATCAGAGCCGCCCACGTCAGGGCGGCACAGCTCTGCGTGAGTGAAGGCTGCAGGGCCAGTGCTGTAGGCCGCATGCTTCCTACTGCAGCTACTCAGTTGTAACGCAATGGCGAGAGAGAGAAAGCCTCCGAACACTCAGAGCAAATGACCCAGGCGAGGCAGCCAAGCCCTTGGCTGTTCTCTAGGGCTTCTGAGCAAAGCAAGAGCTGCGAAGAGGCTGCTCTGCGCAGTCAGGACACAGACCGGCAAGCTGAAGGCGGGCTGCGTGGAGCACCGTTCTGAGGGAGGCTGCCCAGGCCGCGGCCAGCCCCGCTCCAGCAGGAGCCCAGGCCAGGTGCAATGTGAGGACGGCACAGCTGGCTGCACTTGTCTCCCAGAGGGGTAGTAAAGAGAGGAGGGCTCAGCGGGAGCCCCAGCTCTGAGGAACTAGGCTACCACCCACCCACAGCCACCTGCACACTTTCCCTGACTTCCTATCTCGACTCTGCCTGCAAAACTTTGTAACTGCAATTTCCAAACGTTACAGAAACCCCACTCTGGGGCTGGAGGTGCAGCTCCGTGGCAGGGCACCTGCCTAACATGTGGAAGGGCCTAGGCCCATGCATGAGCGCCCCCCCACGTGCTGAAGCATGCACGTGCACATGCATGCGCGCACACACACACACGCTGGCACACATGCATGTGCGCACACACACCCCCCTTCCGACAGTTTGACCCAGCTTACCCGTGTGTATCTTGAGGTGGGTCCTCAGGTTGCTGGGGTCACTGAAAGCCTTGCTACAGAAGTCGCACTTGTGGGGCTTTACTCCCATGTGGCCCATGAAGTGGACGTGCAGCTTGGAGGGGGAGATGAAGGCCTGTGGGCACACGGAGCACTTCCACTTCCTCTCCTTGCCATGGCCAGCCCCGGGGCCACCCTGGCCCTGGCCAGGGAGGTGGCCATGGATGTGGCTGGTCAGATGGGCCTTGAGCTCTGTATAGGAGCCGCACTCCTTCCCGCAGTTGCAGAGGTGCACATCTGGGTGTTCAGGAACGCCTTTAAAGATAAATCATTCAGGGTCTCCCGAGACTTCCACTGTAAAACTAACCTTGACAATAATCATCGTTGCTAGCAATCTTTTCTTCTATCAAAATTTCCAGCTTGCCCACTTCCTATAAAATTAAAATGTCTTGCACCAGACTCTATTTTCACCATGTGAAATACCGTACTGGATACACTGAGAATACACAGTCACTAGTGGAGGAGGAGGGTCTCGCTCCC
>PVKN010003742.1:0-36013 GCA_004027915.1 Capromys pilorides | reverse complement strand
GTGTTGCACAGAGCAATGGTTGGCAGATTGACATAAGATGCCTCTGTGAGGGGCTGGTGGTCAGCCCTGGGGTCAGTAACCACCAGAAGACGTGGCTCTCTGAAGGCTGCCTGGATCTGGTTAGTGAAGGTTCCAGGAGTGAAGCGGCCAGCAATAGGAGTAGCTCCAGTGGCAGCAGCAAACTTCAGCACAGCCCGCTTTGAAATAGGAAATAAGTTAGCAGCAACTGTGTGAACACATTTCAGTTCTGAAATGCCCTGAACAGCCTACAGCTCATCTAGATGGAATGCTCACCCCTCTTCCTCAAAACTGAAACCCCCAAATTAAAGCTTCAAGGACTGAAAGTGCAACTCAATGGAGTACAGTGCTTACTGGCACACATGAGGCCCTAAGTACAATCCTTAGCCCTGGGTAAAAAAAGGGATCCCTAACCAAAACCCAGTTAATAATTCATCTATCCTCTAGGTTAACTGAAAACTACTACTTGCATGTCCCTAATTCTACACCTCCTGCCTGCTACTGTCAGGTGCCTGACTTAATAGCACCCTCATTTCTACCTGTAATCCTCCTGCTTGGGTAAGTGCCAAGGGTGTTGCTTTGTCAGTGACTCGGGCAAGTTATTTATGAACATCTATACTGTAGGCTTAGGAAGGGAATACATTTTACAGAACAGTGCTATCAAAACACTTTTGGTTTCCAGTCCAATTTAATCAAAAGCTACTGTACCTTTGCGTGTTCCTCTTTTACAAAGATTTCCCTGTAGTCCAAGTACCTAGATAGGCCTACCTGGTCTAACCTACGTATAAGTTCAGTTAATTTTCACGGTGGTGGAGTGGTCACTCAATTAACTCCACAATTACAACTTCCTTCTGGGTTGGGGGTGGTAATGTACACCTGCAATCCCAGCACTTAGGAGGTTGAGGCAGAATGATGACTGGGAATGGAGACCAGCCTGGCTACAAAGAGATCTCAAGGCCAGCCTGAACTGCATAGTAAGACCGTCTCAAAACAAACCACCCCCCCCCTTAAAAAAAAAACTCTCATTAAGTCAATCTGTAACTGATTTAAAGACGTCTTTAAGGCCAGGTGTGATACACCATGTCTGTAATTCCAGCACGTGCAAGGCTGGCCAGCTAGGTTAGCAGATTAAAGCTACACAGGGACCAGCCAGGGTTCAGGTAGATCCCTGGCCTGCCGGCCTCAATGAGGTGGGGTGGGGGTACTGTGCCAATGATTGAGACTGGGCATGGTGGCACATGCCTGCATGTAATCCCAGCACTTGGGAAGCTGAAAACAGAATCCCTACAAGTCTGATCTGTGTAGTAAGGGCCTATAATAAATATATTAAAAAAAAAAAAAATCTGGAGACAAGGACTAGTGCCCCACCAAGTCTTTCTGAAAGACTTTGGTACACCGACCTGGCCTGTGTTCCTAGAGGATATGACGCTGACATCAGCAGGGTTTTCAATGGCCACTATGGCTCGAGCTGCCAGGAGGAGCTTCTCCCAAGTCCGCTTCAGGTTTATGATGTAGATTCCTAGGTGAGAACAGTTTTTTAGGTACTGACAATGAAGGCTGGGCCTCACACATGCTTATTAGCACATTCCACCAAGATCCACCTCAGTTCCACTGGGATTTTTAGGGTGCTGCAGAGGCAACATTCTTCTATAAAGCTGAGATGTAGCAGTAACAATAGCAAACGCCAGTCACAGAGGTGGGTTAAACTGGAGTTAGCAAAAATCCTGCCATTAATGTAGCACACTTCCGACACCCAGAAGTTCACTGGCCAGTCAAGACTAGCCTCCACCTGGGCTTTAATAGTGTGCAATCTTTTTATCATTTTTTTATTATAATTTTGTTTAATTTTTAATAGGAAATAACAATATGATACTTTCAAAACACATTAGTAGTGCATTCACAATAGTTGATACAATGAATTTTGTTGTCCTCATAGTATACAGAGTACAGTGTGTAGACATGATAAGTTTTCTAATCTATATTAGTAAGGGAAGAAAAAGAGAAACAACAAAAACTTTATCTTCTCTTTGTACAAAGAGAGAGTAGTTGCACATATAGTCTAATGTTCCACAATTGTAGTGGGATACCCGTGAAACTGGCATTGTTGGAGGCTGTTGGTATAAGCCTCTTACAGCTCGTCACTGATCTAGCTCTGCGTTCTATGTCTCGTAATTAAGCTTTTCTGCTGGGTGATCGAGGACAAGTTAAGGCCTGACCTGTATAATAGATCGTTCATCTTTTGTATCTTCCAGGGTCAAATCCCCTCAGGATTAACTCTGGAATCATGTACAGTGCTTTGTAGAGATGTTGCCAGTGTCAGCCATCGAGTAGTGTGCAATCTTGACTCAGTTGGCAAAAAGTCTGTGTTTTCCAATCTTTCCCCTGTACTAAACATTAGGCCTCTTGCCATTCTTCCTTTGTAGTATGGGTTGTTTCTAAGCTGACCAAGCAAGCTATTAACTTAATGCCCCCCCCACCCAGTCTTTACCATACCATATGCCACCTAATACTTCCGAGCTAATTATTTCTTTTACCCTAGTTTTTCCTCAGACTTCAGTTCAATAGTGGTTTTAGCATCCACGAAGGTAAAGGCTTTTACAAGAATGCTTCACATTTTGTAGCTTCTTACTACTCAACCCAGCAACGCCACCAGAGCTCACAAACTTGCTTACCAACCACTATTCAAAAGCAGTACTGCTCCTCAAAACGCTACAGCCAGAACTTGTACTAACAAAAATCAAAAAAGCAACTGACCATCACTTTTCCTTTTGTAGATATACTGCTCCATCTGGAAATCCAGGTTGGTGCCACCTAAGTGGGTTCCTGCAGCAAGGAACTTGAGGACATCCTCCTCCTTCATTTGCAGGACATCAAGGGCTCCGGACATTGTGAAGTTTCCCTTTAAGTTACGATGGGAATCTGATATTTATAAAAAAATAAAAATAAAAAAAAAAGAATAGTTCTCTGCTTTCTGCATGAGGCACTGAGCTTACAGCACTGCAAGGGTAACACAATACTCAGTCTGCAACAGGCTACAACAAATCTTGCACACACACAAAAAAAAGGTGGTATGGACTACATGCCAAGATAACGGAACCAGAAGGCAGCAGCTGAAGTTTAACGTTTTTGAGGCAGGGTCTCCCTATGCAGTACAGTGTGGTCTCCAACCCAATGCAATCTGCTTCATTACAGGCATGTACCACCACGCCCTTATACTTTTCAAGGTGCTCACAAGTGAAAAAAAAAAAGCTGCGCAGGAGGGAAGGTAATTAAAGGTGAAAGCTCATCATATTTGGGGCCACAAAAAAGTAAACAGGTTTTAGACGCTTCAAAAGATAAAGCAGGTACGTCAGAATTATCCCCCGTTCCATTGCAGCAAGCTAATGGTTCCCCCAAGGTTTAAGCTGCAAACCTAAGTAACAGCTCCTGGGTTTAGGCGAGGGCCGAGTGGTCGCCTGGGCCCCTGCAACCAGAGTTAATTATACCTAAGCAGAACACAGGCTTTGTTCGGCTGTTTGTAGCCACCTACCACACGAGGCTCTGTGGACTTAAAATGTGGACTTAAAACTCTTGAGCAGGAACTCAAGAGTCTCTAAATCAGCTTTTCAATTTGTAGGGCTCAAAAGGAAAACAATTAGTAAAATACTGGTTACTTTGCAGGAACGTACGACGTGCCTGCAACTTAGGGAGGGCATTCCATACCGTCACCCTGGTCTCGAAAGCTCTAGTTCACTGTTCATTCGTAGTTCCCAACTCTGCCTCAGGCCCCCTGCCCCAAGACAGCTGCCTAACTCATAAGCTAACTAAAACTCAACCAGTCAACAGGACTGAGAAAATGAGGTCCTGGGCTCGGCCATCGGTCAAGCTGGGGCCCGACGGACAGCAGCGTGGAACAAGGCGCGATGTCCGCCGTCACCGCGGCCTGACCCAAGGCTGCGGGCGGCCCTGCCACGTGCGGGCCGCTGGCGGAGGCAGAACGCGCCGAGCTCGAGCGCACTCCCAGCCTGATCCGCTCTCTCCTCGGCCCTTTTGCCCAGGCAGCTCTTTCTGGCGGCCTTAAGAGGCGCTGGAAACAACCAAAGACGACTTACCAAGAACAACGCCGTATGGACCCTGGCTGGGGAGCGCGGAAAGGGTAGGCCGCCGGAAATGACGTCCTTATATAGTCTGCCTCTAGCCAATGGCGGAGAAAACAAAGCGGAAGGAGGGCGTGGCCAGAGAGCGCGCTCAGGGAGGAGTTTCGTTTTCGGAGGGCGGGCACGGGCGCCTGGATAGGCGCAGGCGCAGACTTGGGGGTGGGGCTGCGCGCCGGGAGTGGGCGACTGACGCTGTGGAAGATTGATGTAGCTGTAGCGTCCTGCGCCCTGCTTAGATCCTGCCCGGGACGCGAGCGTCGCGGCGGAGCGCTCAGTCTAGCTAGGCAAGTGGTCGGCTATCGTGGTTCTAGGCACTGGTTTCGGTCCCCAGCACCTTGCAAGATCCAGAAACAGACGCCGCTGGGCATTGTGCCCAGCCGTGCTGCTCTGGCTTGCATAGCGCCAGCCTCAGTGCCAGCCCCAGCGCCAGTTCTTGGGAGAACAGCTTAGTAACGCATAATTCTTATTTTTAATATTAGCCCAAAGGGAGTTTTCCCGAACGTAAAAAGACTACACAGGTGTCATATTTTTTTTAAAATAAAAGATTGCAAGATTATGAGTAGGCTGTTAATAAAATTTTATTTTGCCCAATACAGTATCAGCCATGATTTAAGATTTTTATGATACGAAAGATCACAGAATGAGGACAAATATGAAAATTTTTGAATCCGTGCTAAAAGCTGACTGTAAGCAAGTAGCTTTGTTATTAATACAGCGGTATCTCAATTCTGCTACATTAGAATCGCTTGGAATTTTTTTTTTTTTTTGGCGGGACCGGGGATTGAACTCAGGCCCTTGCCCATGCCAGGCAATGGAATTTTTAAAGGAAGCTGATTGGTTGTGAACTCAAACAGTGCATGGTAATATGTTCAGACTAGCTCAAGGAAGCTCACTGGTGCCTTGTACTTTTGTTTTTACTTTTTCCCTGTTTTTCTCTTTGTTCCACCCAAGTTTGCTCTACAGAGCTGATTTTTCCCATATCCATTTACCTCTCACTTTTGAAATAATCTTTCAGCACTGTTTTTGGCTTGTCTAGTGCAAGTCTGTTCAAAGCAAGAAGGTCCTGGCCTACTTTTGTTTGGTGAATCAATTCTAAATAATCTATATATTACCTTATAACAATACCAAGAGGCAAAGGAGAGGGCTTAGGGGTTAGCTCAGTTGTTTAAGCGCCTGCCTGGTTTGATCCCCAGTTCCACAGGCCTTACCAGACCTGCCCTTAAGGCAGCCTGAGCCAACAACAACAACAATCATTACCAAGAGGCAAAGGAAAGTAAGTTCTTGTTTGGTATATGTGCGCTAGGGGTATTTGCTGCAATGTTCAGAAAGGCAAATTTCAGTCTTTAGAGAAAATTAGACCATTTTCCTTAGGTTTGTCACCCTCTGTTCCCCAACAAATGAAAAAGTCTTGTGGGAACTTGTGATTGAGATTCTCTAGCCCAGTTTAAGGAAGGCAGATCTGCATAGGTGCTAGGGAACCCTGGTTTTAGGTTCTGTGGCCTTAGGATACTGGGAAAGCCTGGAGAAAAGGGCGCGGAGCAGCCTACCTCAGCTTGGAGGTAGCAGCTCCACCCAACCTGCCTTCCCTTGTCTCCTTTCATTCCTTCGTGCTTCCTCTTGCACTGAGGCTCACAAGGTCACCCCCCTAGTGACTCGGGTGTGAGAGATTAGTATCCTGCTGTCTGCTTCCACACCCTTACCCAGATTATTCTGAATAAAGTATTTCAACTTAAAGCCTATGACCTTAACTGTAACCTTAAAATCATTAAATTTAGTACGTGTATTCTGAGTTGAATTGTGCCCCCAACCTATGTAGTGTCTGAATATGACATTAGGATAGGGTTCTCACATGTGTAATTTTTCTTTTTTTCTTTTGGTTTGGTTTTTGTACTGGGGCTGAAACCTAGGATTTGCACTGAGCTACATCCCCAGCCTTTTTCAATATTTTTTACTTTTATTTATGTTGTGTATTTAGTATAGATCTCACTACACAGACTGGACTCATAGTGATCTTCCTGTTTCCAACCTCCTAAGCGCTGGGATTACAGGCACGCACCACCATGCCCAATCATCTCAATCATGTCTCAGTGCACATCTGCCTAAGCAGGTGCTTTAATCCGCTGAGCTATCTGGCTGGCCCTTTTCAATATTTTTTAGACAAGATCTCAGCCTGCCCACTGAATTGCTGTACTTGAATGTCTTCCTGGCTCAGCCTCCTGGAGTGCTGTAATTACAGGTGTGTCATCACGCCCAGTTCACATGTGTAATCAAAGTAAAATGAGGTCATCCTAGGTTACAGTAAGCCCTAGTTGAATGACTAGTTCTTAAATTTACATAGAGAAACAGGTCATTGGGAGCATGGGATTGTGAACAGGGACTGCAGTGATGCATCTGCCAACTAGGAATGCCAGGGATTGCCAGCAAACAACTACTAGCAAGTCTGCTAAAGAGACGAGGAGTGATTCTCCTCTAAGCCTTCACAGGTGCCATGACTGAGGACCATGGATACCATCCGGTTTGGGGCTAATTTGTTGGGACAGTCATGAGACCAGTGTTTCAGAAACATACTCATGTATCCTTGCCTTACCACTAACCTAGAAGGAAACCCTGCTACCCTGTGTCCTCAGCAGAAGTTCAATACTATGTCTGAGTGAAGAACTCGCTTTTAGCCTGAGCCTCTATTATGGCATATATCTAAATGTCCCCCTTCATGCACTTACAGGTGGAGTTTTTTGGAGGTGGTTGGACACAGGTATGGGTTAAGGGTGTGTGATAACTAAACTGGTCCACTGATTGGTTTGGCAGTGACAGGTGTGGATAATGGGGAGGCCTACCCTGGGTGTGAGTGGCACAAACCAATAAGCCTAATGTCCTGGATACAATATAAAGGGGTAGGGAGGCTTACTGCTTGCTACCTTGTCTGCTATGCTATGGACTGTTTCTTCTCTGCCATGCCCCTCTGCCTGGAGTCAGCTGAACATGAACTGAAACCACTATACACTGTGAGCTAAACCTTTCATTCTTTAACTTGTAGGTGTTGTGTATTTTGTCACAGCTATGAGAAAGTAACTTATCTACCTAGATCAGACCCCATGTTCTTAACCACAAGACCTCCCCTCTCCATCCCATCTACTCCCTAGATAAAGCAATAGCTCTTCCAAAATTGGAAAATACTTGGGTATCCAGTAGAAGGGTTATCAGACAATAGTAAGTGAAGTGAATACAAAGAAATTGGAACCACCACACACTGCTGCTAGGAATGTAAAATGGTACACGTAGCATTTTAGAGTACTTTTTCAAAGTAGTGAATCACCACACAATCCACTTGTTCCACTTCTAGGTACATAGTGTGATAAAAACGTAGGGTAAATAATTAACACAGTAAAACACTGACATTGATTCTCCTCAAAATCCCCCTCCCCTCCAAAGTACCACATTATTCTTGCCACTTTTGAAAGCAGTTCAAGTTCTTTAAGTCTTTACGAAGTGTAATAAAAAATATGCTAAACACTGGCTGAGCACCAGCCAAAAGGAAAACAGGCTCACAAGACATTGCACTGCATCTCATTTGACTTCTGGTTCTTTCTCAACATCAAAATTTAGGATGCAAAGCGCTCACAACATAAAGCTCATAAAGGAGAACTTCCAGAACTGCTTCAGAAAGTGCAAGAATGATGGGATAAGCGTGTTTAAAGTAAGACGAAGTATTTTCAGGGGGTATCAGTGGTAATTTTTCACAGCAATCCAATTTTTAAAAAAACATTCAGCAGGCCCAGCGAGAAGGTTCAGTGGTCTAAAGCGCCTGCTTAGGAAAGCTTAGGCAACTGCAGGGACCGTGGTTCGATCCCGGACACCACATGCTGCACCAGCCCCACCCTCCAGGGCAGGCTGAGCCGGCTATAATAAAAAAAACATTCATCGTATTCTTCAGTCATACTTGAGTATACTCAAGCATACAACCATATGCTAGTATACACAAATATTCGTAACATCAGTTATTTATGATACAAAGTAGAAGCAACCCCTACGTAATAAATAAATATAGTTCACTGTCTGTATCCTTAGGTTCCACATGGGTATAGTGAACTTTTTTCCCTTGTCACTATTCCTTAATACAGTGCATAACTGTGTAGTTGGCATTTATATTGTATTAGGTATTAAAAAGCAACAGAAATGAATGTGTATATATAGAATTTTGTAGGTTTTATGCAAATAAATATTCTGCCACTTTTCATAAAGGACTTGAATATCCTTGGATTTTGGTGTCTCTGGATGCTATATAACTATACATGCATCCAATATTTGGTTATAAAAGGGAACAAATTAGTGGAAGTTCCACAACCTGAACGAACCTCAGAAATGTGCTAACTGGGAGGCAACAAGACTACAGATTTTAGGACTGTACTGTGTAAGTGTCCAGAAAAGCAGGGGGAATAGGCAGGGAATGAGTCATTGTGATAGAACTTGCTGGGGGTGAGTGTGTTCTGCAGCTGACTTACGACAAGGGTTGCACCAGTCAGTAAAGTTACTGAAACTCACTGAACTGTACAGTGAAATGAACTGTAGGATATGTAAAACGAAGTTGTTTTATTTTCTTAAATACTTTTTTTTGGCTTTAGAGAACTATGTAGGTCAACAGCTAGCCACCCCTGAACTATTTTGTTATTTTCCAATAGAGTGATAAAATACACTATTTAGGTTTTCCAATAATTTTCACTAATGAAGAGCTTTATTTTATGTACTCTTTAACTGCAGAAAATGCCAGAATAGCTTAGATTTACACAGTACAAGGGCAAGCTCAAAATATTTTATTTGTACATTTGGAGCCAATAAGCTATGGCTCCCTTTCTCCAGAGACTCTTGAGTTGGCCAGGGTTCAATTAAATAACAACTTCAATTCCTCCTCCTCAGGACAGCAGCTCAGACACAGCCTTCAGTCTGCTAGACCTTGAACACCACCCATACAGTCCTCACTGGGCAGTTTCTCAGCCAGGCACGAGGCCGTTTTTCTGGACGATGACTCCTTACACAAGGCATATCCCAAAGGAGACCCTATAGTGCAAGTGCAAAAGTCTTTCTGAAAATGCCTTTCCGGGAGCTCTGTGGGGTATGCAGACCTTTCTCACAACTCCCCAGTAAACTGGTAACTCCACTTCTAAGAGATCAGGACTCCAGTCAGATTTGTCTTCCTCAACGGGAGGCTGGAAGCAACGCTGTTTCTGCCTTGCTCTCCAGGGAGAACTGCACCTTACCACAGAGCGCAATGAAGCAGCACTTAGTAGGGTGACAGTACACACTTTCCTGTCAGGACTTCAAACCCATCTTTGACATCATCTCTTCGTAGACTGTCCATGCCATTGCTGCCATCAGAGTTCTGCGAAGGGCCCGAGGAACACTGCCTTGGAAGAAACCACGCAGCCCATAATCCTATGCAGAAAATAAATGTCAAGCTCCAGAAGCAAAGTAGTAATTATCTACCTGACACCAGAGAGAATGGCTCTATATTGCTCCATTTTTTGAGTATTACCCTAAACTTTATGCCATATTTGTGAAAAATGGGTCCAAGAAGACAACAACTACACTGAAAAAGAAACCTTTTTTTGCATCATTGGTAGGCTTTACATTTTTAGTCCTATACCATCTAGGAGAATTTCATAGCTAAAAAGCTATTTGAGGGGGAGGTGAGTGTGTGCTAAGCATGTTTTCTACCACTGCCCTCTTCTACCACTACCATATGCCCTCTTAGCATATGCAGGTTACTATGGACAGTTGCACAGTTTGCAAACTACAGGGAGGTACCGAGCCACAGTAGCAAACAGATCCAAAGATTTGCCAAGCCCTGGATCCAGGATGAAGGAAAAATTAGTCATTTGTCTATCAAGAGGGAACACAACTTTTGGAATTCATTGTATGCTCTCTTGGGTGTTCCCACTTTTTAAAATATATTTTTTGGCTTTTTGAGACAAAGTCTTTCTGTATAGTCCAGGCTGGCCTTGAACTCCGGATAATCTTCCTATGAAAGCGATTACAGGTGTGACACCATGCTTAGCTGTCCTTACCTTTCTAAGAAAGGCATACATTAAAGAATATATTATAAAACTTTTATTATTTTAGGGATACAGAATAAGAAAGTAGATAGCTTAATTAGTGTAAGGAATGTTAGATTCACAAATCCACACTTAGTTTTAACACAACTATCTGATTTGTGGTTATAGTACTATATCCCAAAAGGATCAATCCTTTTTTGAGTTTAAAGCACTAGTTTTTAGATATTACATTACTATCCCTTAGATGTATAAAACTTCTTAGCTTCAGCTACCTTGTTTGTTTTTGGTCTTTTATTTTATTATATTATTTTGGTTGAACTATTTTTTACAGGAGGATTTTTTCTTTTTTTTGGTGCCAAGGACCAAACCCAGGGCTTCCAGCTCGCTAGGCAAGCATTCTACTGCTGAGCCAAATCCCCAGCCCCTAAAACTTTTTAGCTTCAATACCACCACTTCCCCATTACTACTAAAGGAAGCTGCTAGTATAAAATAAAGTGCGTGCTTCTTTTCTGATCATATTTTGTCTTAGATCCTTACATAGTTTTAGAGCCATCTAGATTTTCTGGTTCAGTAGGTCTGGGGTAGAATGAAACAATCTGCATGCTGATACACAGGTAGTTCCAATGTATCTGTCTCTTCCCTTAGAAAAACAGGTTTTGTGATTCTTAATCTTGGCAGCACACTGGGATCACTGAGGACCCTTAAAAGAAATAGTCTTTTTCTTTTTCTTTTCCTTTTTTGGTGATAGGGCTCAAAGCCAGGCCCTCCCACATGATAAGCACATGTTCTACCAGTGGACTACACCCTTTGAGAAAACTGGCATTGAGCTCCCCAACCATCCAAGGTGTTGATCTGGGAATGGACATCTGTAAAGCTCCCCAAATGAGTCTAATATGAATGACAGACAAGAACTGCTCTCAAGAGTTTCTTAGTCTTAGTCTCAAGACCTGTACTTTCACTACCATCTTACTTTGAAAATGAGAGTTACTGCTTGGCCAATCCACTGAAACTTCACTGGGGAGAGCTGCATATGAGTTTTGATAACATCTGCAGGTTGAGTTACCAGTGAGGCCAGAATACCAGCAAATATCCCACAGCTGAAATTCATAATGGGAATGAAGGCTACATCCAACTGGTCTGAAAGAGAACAAACGTAACCTGCAGTTAGAACCTCACATTCATTAGAGAAAGGGCAACGCAAGTTGCATATCCATTCTTCCCAAATGTCAGAAAGAAGTGGACTCAAAGAATTAAAATTTTGAAGGCACAACTAATATATGTAGAATGAAATCATGATTCATAGAGGATGTTAGAACATATGGGTGAAAAAAACCAGGACTCAGGTATCTTCCCACAAAGATTCTAGGAAGTTACAAAAGAAAAACTGAGTTTTTGGGGGAAACACCTGGCAGACACTCCCACCATATGACACACAGAGTTATCACTAGCCTGATATAAACACAGTACCAGATACATGGTCTACTTGCTAAAAATGTGTACCCAAATCTAATTACATAAACTTATCAGATAATGCTAGATTCCTGTGTAACAAATTGGTCTATGCTCTTGGAAATGAGCAGAAATTGCCACAAAATACATTACTGGGACAATTAGAGAAATGAAAATATGGAATATAAAGAACTGTATCTATGTTATGCTGCCTGCATTTATTAAGGTACAGAGATTGTCATTCTTAGGAAATACACACTGAGAAATTTAAGGGTAAAGTGGCATCATGTCTGCAGCTTACTCTCAGAAGAAAAGATACATACTGTGCTGTTTTTGTGGCTTTTTTGTAAGTTTAAAACTATTTCCAAATGTCAAATAAAGAAAACTGAGAATTAAAATGCACTCCCAGGGGTCAGGAATACAGCACATGGGTCAAGCCTTGGGTCCAGTCCCTAGCACCAGAAACACATACACACATACTTCCGTTCTTCCTTATTGCTACTGCCATACTTTTCTGTCACAGAGGAAGTCCCTGCCCTGTAGGTCTTAGCTGCTGTGCACAGAAGAAGCAACAAAACTCTCCGCATCACCCTGGCTGCAGCTGACCACCAGTCCTTACGGGAGAATTCTAGCTTTCCCAGCTACCCCCACACACCTTACTGGATGTAGGCTCCACTTGGATGGCTATTTACTGCCCAGATTTTGCCCACAAGACTCTATAAACAACCTTAATTGGGAACACAGCAAGGGAGGTGAAAACATATTTATCCTCAAAATCCTAAGCCAAGCCAGGCATGGTGACACATGCCTGTAATCCCAGCACTCAGGAGGGTGAGGAAGGAGGACTGCCATGAGTTCAAGGCTAGCCTGGGCTGCATGGTGAAATCATGTTTCCAAAGACAAACAATCAATCCATCCTAAGCCATTGGTGTTTTCCAAACTTATCTGATACAGATCACAAGAGATGCTTCTTGAAAAATACAGACTCCCACATTGTACCCTAAAGCTGCTAACTAGGTGGAATTTATGGACAAGTCTTGGGATGTTGCAGGACCTCTGCAAACCTTTTTATATTTCAACTAGCCAACCCCTACCCCAAAATCATAGTAGCACATGGTAGTCTGCCTTAGGAGGATATAAACTCCAAGGGCAAGAGCCAAATCTGTCATTTTCACGTTGGCATCCCACCACCCAGCCCAGTTTTATATACATATAAAACTAATAAAAATAAGTCTCATCCCCAGAGAAAACAGAGAACCCAATGTTTTGGAGACATCTCTTTCCCACCACACCTTCCTTTACCCATACCGTGGAGCACTATGTTTTTGGTCTGGCTGTAAAACATCAGGTAGATTCCTGAAAAGGGTGCATCACGAAGAAGAGTGGCTGTTAGGCCACTGAAGAGGCCTCGGTGGCCTTCACTGCGATAGATGCTCCTCAGGGCTGTGTAGATGCTCTCATAGCCATACCTCCCACTCTACAAAAGGAGCACAGATTTAAGTACCTGACAGAGAAGCCCTGCACTTGAGCAATGATTCAACACACCTACAGTTAGGCAGCACCCCCTGACACACCTCCCATTCACCCGTGGTTGTCACCCAAGGAACTAGTGGTTCTATGTGCCCACCCTGAAGCACTACAGCAAACTCACCTCATAGCGCGTTTTGATCACTGTGATGGGTGACATGCATACCCCTGCAACAGATCGAGAACCCATGCCCAGGATGACTGACTCCAGGGCACTGGGAGGATGGCCTCGCAGGAAATACTGCTTCAAAGAGTAGAGCGTGCCAAAGTAGATTCCAACGCCAGGGACACATCTCACAATGGACTGCAGAAAAAGTCAAGGAGGAATGATAAGATCAAAGACCAATGCTGTAAGATTCTGTATTCACTAGGTGTTCCAAAAAGATGCCAAGATGACTTTGCATGCTAGTAGTTTACTGAAGGTATAGCAGCAACATTAATAGAAAGGGGGCAAAGGACAGAAGGCAGCTAATAAATGGTGTTACAAAAGCAATTGCGGGGCCAGGGCTGGTGAAACGGTTCAGTGGACTACGCATTTGCTTATGCAAGTGCAGGGACTGGGTTCGATCCTGGGCACCACATGCCGTCCCAGCCCCAGCCCTGGGCATGCTTAGCTGGCCACAGAGACTGGGTGTAGTGTTAAACACCTGTAAGTCAGTGTTGGGGAGGCTGAAAACAGGACTCACTATGAGTCCAAGCTGCATAGTCAGACCTTGTATCAAATACATTTTTTAAAAAAAGGCAATTGCACTGCTGGGCAACTTAATCTTTAGGGAACATTGTAACAGCTCCACTGAAATGGGCAGCAAGGTGAAGTTCAGGCTTCAACTCCCATCTCTCAGTGGTTGAGGAGTGCTTTGAGTTGGGAGTGAACATTAATGCTTTGGCACTCCCAGTAGTGAGCCCTTAAGGCCACAATGTCTTTGGGAAAATACAGATACGGAGGTTGAAGTCTGCTTTCACTGCAGTGTTAAGAACAAAGACACAGTGATGGGTAGGGGTCCAGTCATTTCTGATATAAAGACTGTGCCACACTAAGAACTCATACCCAAGGTGTACAGATGCAATACTTCCCTGAACCCTTAATCAGAAGTTTATGAAGCAGAAGAGATGAGCAGGAAGTACAGTATTCTCCTTAACAGTGAAAAAGATCTGTTAAAGATCCCCACAGAATGTCTTAAAACAGTGGATAGTACCAAACTCTATGTAGTTTTTTTTTTTTCTATACTTCATAAATGCATGGATAATAAAGCTTCATTTATAGACAGAGTAACAAGAGACTACAGAATTCACCATGATAAAGTTATGTGAATGTGGTTATCTCTTGCTCTCTGTATGCTATAATCCCCTTCTTGTGGTAACAATGATAAAATGCCTATGTGCTGACATAGGTATTGTGATGCAACATTAGGCTACTCCTGACCTGACAATATGTCAAGAGAATCATTAAGCAATGATCATGCTGATGGCTGGATGGCAAAAGATGATACTGATGGCTGGGAAGCCTTAATAGTTTTTTTTTTTTTTTTTTTTTTTTTTGTGGAAAGCCTTTGGAATACTGTAGTTGGAAATTTTTATCTCTTTAATTCATGAGAATGTTACTACAGAAGTTGTAACTCCTTGATCCTGTGTGATCATGCTATGTTCTATTCAAGGATATTTTTCTCCTTTAATGTTTGTGTAATCTAAAACACTTCAGTAAGTTTTGATGTTCATAATTACTAACTCTGCTCCGGTTTCTTCTCCTTAATTTTCCTTTTCCTCTGTACTGACTCAGCAAGTTCCAGTACTTCATTTGCTATACTTCCTGAAGGCTTCAACATTTCCTCCATCTCACTTGTGTGGAGGATGGCCTGACCAGCTCTCCTTGAAGGAAGAGTGACTGTCTCTATTTTGACTGAGCCTGACCCTATTTCCTTGTATTGATATGTACAGAGCTGGCTAGGACTTCTGTTTATCCTTTCAATTGGCCTTAAGCAATGTATACTGGTCTAGCTGAGGCGCTGGTGATAGTCTTTGAAGGTGGCATGCATGTTTCCCTGGTAACCTACACCTGCTGCTCCTTAATGTGAGCTGGGTGGAGACAGGAGGAAGAGCTACAGCTCCGTGCTGCTGGCTAGGAATGAGCTTCTAGATAGAGGCTATGACTTCCTGGGGCTTGAAAGACTCCACATCAGAGCTGAAGGGCCGGACTGCCCAACACATTAGATCCTATCTCAATAGCATCATGCAGATTACTCTCGCTGTATATCCTCTGCATATGGCAGAGGTAAACGCAGTTCCCCACCTAGCTGAGCTCACAGTATTCACCTACCTCCCACAATTCTCAGTTATTCCTCCTCAAGCCACTCCTCCATTAAATAAAACAGGGTGAGGCCCTGGGTTGCTCTCTTTTGTTCCAGTGAACCATCTTTTTGGCTGGACTTAAAGCCCCTTGGCTCCCCAATAAATACGTTTTAGTGTCTTTATTTTTGCCGTGGGTTGCATGGGAAATGGTAGAGTGGAATTACCTTGGTGAGATTCCAATGACGTAACTTTAGGATTACAAATACTGACTTCTCAGATCAAAACAAGGACCTAGGAGGGCCTCCTACAACTTGCACCCTGTGGCCTTCTCAGCACTTTCCTGACAATTTTCTATTGGGCATGTTTCTGCAGATGTGTCTGATATCACCACATCAGAAGACTTGCTTTGGGTGGTATCCCTTCTCAATTCTGCTAGAAATGTAGCAGCAGCTTCTTCCAGCAGATAGCAGATACAGCTGCTCCAGTAATTTCTCTATTCTTCAGCCCAAACCTACTTGTGTATCCTTGTAATCCTCCATTACTTGCACTAAACGGAGCCACTCATTTTGGAGGATCTCTTGTTGAAGGTTCATATGTATCTCAGTGATTCCTGGTACAATACACAGATTCTATGTTCATGTCTTTGACAAAATTAATGTCTTTCCCATCTTAACTTTGCACTCGTGACACAATATTTGTAATTTGAGGCACAACAGCAAAACTAACACAAATTTCTTTTCCTTCACAATTTCACAGAAGACTCATTCTTGACATAGATTTTAGCACTCTTGGTGTGGGACATATTTCCTTCTTTACTAAAGAACTACTTTTTCACTCAAAAGAAGCACTTTACAGCTTCTCTTTGAGACACACCAACTGTTAAGAACACTGTTTCCCCCCGCCCCCCCCAATATTGTTTTATTTTTTGGCCAGCTCAGTCCACCCTAAAGGCAGGGCTAGCATGGCATGTGGGGCCAGGAACTGAACCATGGTCCCCTGTGCCTGCCTAAGCTTTTCTAAGTAGGTGCTTTTGCCAGCCCCCATCATTGCTCTTGTGTGCTAGGAATACTATGAAGTAAAATAAAGGTTATCTGAAACAAATATGGCTACAAAGCAGCTAACGGGCAGGTGGCATATGTAGCAGAGATGTGCTAGACAAAGGGATAACGGACATCTTGGACTAGACCTATGGGGACAGTCTGAGATTTCAACTACTCAGAACAGTGTGCCTTTTAAATTTATGAACTGGGGCTGAGAAGATAGCTCAGCAGCTTAAGCATCTGTCAGGCCAACACAAGAACCTGAGTTCCATCCCCAGTATTTAAAAATAAAAATTATGAACTGTTTCTTTCTGGGATTCCAATTTAACATTTTCAAATTGAAGTGGGCTGGAGGTGGACATCACAGAACATGAAACATTGATGGGGGTTACTACTGTACTCTGACTATTTTCGGCTCATGTATTCCAAGAGCTGGTGACATGGGTGAGAGATGGCTGCTGCAAGATAACCCAGATCCAGGAAGTTGCTTACGGGGGACATCCCTTTCCAAAGGCCCAAAAGACTCTCTGTGCGAACCACCTTCAAGAGTACAGTCAACATCCCAATGCGTCTGGACCTGAAGGCAGATAAGAGAGAACATCACTTAGGCCAGGTCCCACTCCAAGATCTCTATTTTACTCACTCTGCTCTATTCTTTCATCCTCTCCCCCTCCCTCTCTTCCTCTTTCATAACAGAAATTGAACCCAGGACCTGATGTATGCTAGGAAAGTGCTCTAATATTGAGCAATATCCCCAGCCCTTTATCTTACTTTGAGACAGGGTCTCATTAAGTTGCCAAGGGTAGCTTTGAAATTTCAGTCCTATTGCTCTAGATTCCTAAGTAACTGGCATTATAGTTTTTATTCTGTATATACTATTTTCTAAAACACTTAGGAAGCCAGGCATGGTGACACATGCCTGTAATCCCAGCACTTGGGATGCTGAGGAAGGAGGATCAGTGTGAGTTCGAGACCAGTCTGGGCTACAAAAGTGAGCTCAAGGCCAGCCTGAACTGCATAGTGAGACTCTGTCTCAAAAAGACAAAAATAAATAAAATAAATAAATAAACAAAATACTTAGGAATCTCTTCAGTGTATCCTAGACTTATTCTTGACTTCTCATGAGTACATTACTATCTGTCCATTTATACTGCACACCATTGAATAAGCTCCCATCATATATACTTTATACACAGGGCTTCGCAAAGGAGCACAAAATAGACCCTCAAAACTGACATTACTTCCAGAAAGCCATCCACTTCCAGGCAGTACAATACTGTAATACACATGGAATATACAATTTCTCATTTACTAACCAATTCATTTAATGACCTAGTCAAAGTAGCATAGCTCTGTCCTATAGTTTTCTGTCTGTATAGTTTTCATAAACTAGCACAATAAAATGCAAATGTCATAAAAGCAGATCCGATGGAAGTGGTTAGCAAAAGATCCTATTTTAATTAAAGAAATTATCACATACAAAAATACGTTCACAGGACAATGTACATAGAACACACATGGCAGCTGAGCACATCTGTTTTTCTCAATGAGCATAATCAGCATGAAAACTCATTAGCAGCTGAAGATGCTCAGGCAACCTAAGAAGTTGCTGAACAAAGTTCCTCAAAGAAGTGCAGATGGCAGGCCCTACCCATGGTCTGAGGTCTGGAGAGTCTGTAGGCGTGTTTTAAGCAGATCCAGAGGCTGGAAAAGTAGGGTGGAACAGGTCCCACTGATGGAGCCACACAGAAAAGCCTTTACCACTGGATGTAACTGAAGGACAAGACAACATTGTGTTAGCAGCTCCACATGGCAAACCACATAGCTTTCTCCACACCTGGACCAGTGACTTCCTTTTGTAAGGATCTTTCAGACACCAAGCTGCTGGTGCCCCATATTATCTTCACCTATAGGAGAGGAGAAAAGTGTAGCTGGGAACAATTCAGGGATGTTGCTGGGGACACTGTGCACTCTAACAGCTATGTTTCTCTCTGGCATAGTACTGCTAACAATTTCATTTCCACTGAGCCTCATGTCTATTTCTGTGCTGCTTAATACATTTCTCTATTTTTTCTGACTCAAAAGAGCTAATGACTGTTTATCTTTGGAAAAGCAAAATTAAAGGAACATAATGTTAACACTAACCTGTTGGTTTCCAGGCTTTTGCTTACTGGATCTGTAGATATTTAAAGGCACAAATCAAAGCAAATGTGATTTTAAGCACAGCACAATGTAAAAGAGAAGTATCACTTCCAGTATAATCTGTAGACTTCCTGTGTTTAAAATTTTCTTTTGCTACAATGACCTATCTCAATGAGATCTAAGCAGACCACACATAGAGCAGAAGCCACCCCAGGCAGCCCTTGCACTGTCACACTGTCTTATCCACAGGTACCACTGGAACACAGAATGTCTTCAAATTCTAAACCTACCTCCCTTAGACACATTTGAGGCTCGCAGTACCAGCACTACTGCCCAGGCCCCTAAAACTCAGTAGGATGACAGACAATGGTATTTAACCGTTTAAGTCCCAAGCAGCGCGATTGCGCTGCTGAGATTTTATGTCGAGAAAATCCAGCACATTTTGAACATTGTGGACAACTGACGGTGCGTTACCGATTGTCGAAGTCATGCGCTCAGATTTACTGACGCAAGTACATCACATAGCTCCTTTTAATATAAATAGTACATTTTACAATAGGTAGAATGATACTATAATAATGCAATGATACATTACAAAATAAAAATTTTTATTTCATTCATCAAGATAGGTATATAGCATTTTATCCGATTCATCGATGAAAAATACACAAAGCGCTATCGCACTGCTTGGTATTTCTCGACATAAAATAAAACAAGTGCTATCATGCTGTTTGGGTCTTTTCGTACTCATTTAGAGAAAGCGCGGTTGTGCTGTTTGGGATTCTTCAACAGTGTTTTTTCAATACCCCCTGGGACTCAAACGGTTAAAAGGCATTTTGAAAAGCCCTCTCCTCCAAAGAAACAGGTGGCAACTTACATCTACAAACACATCCTCCCTCACTAAACAGCATTTGCACTTTTTAAAATAAATGACACATTGTAGTTCTAAAATATTAAGATGAATATAAAGTTTCTCACTGAACATATCACATAACTATTAGGAATGGAAATGTCTGTAAACTATAGTACTTGTTTTACAGAGAAGAGAGATTACCACAAGTTCCATCAAATGAGCAAGTTATAACTAGAATTACAAAACTAAGGAGAGGACTAAATACATTCATACAACTAAATACTGGAACAACCACATTCCCAGTCTCTGATGCATTAACAGATGGTTTAACACAGTAGATAAAACCAAGTCAATGCGGTTCGATCCCCGGCACTACATGCTGTGCCAGCCCCACCACCAGGGCAGGCTGAGCCAGCCACAAAATAAAGAAACAAACAAACAAACAAACAAAAACAAGCAAATAAATAAATAAATAAAATTTAAAAAAAAAAAAAAAAACCAGTCAAGTGCCACATCCCCAAAGTGCTGTATTCTGTGGCACCTGTGGGCACCTCAAATCCAACAGGTCCAAAGTGGAAAGGTAGCTGGGGTTTTCCACACACTCCCTGGTATCTTTGCCTGGAAAACAAGGACTAAGTCTCCATCTTTCCAGCCAATGTTGTTCCACCTGTATCTCCCTTTGCCAGTCACTTCTCAGGTCCTCAGTTCACCACGCAGCTCAATCTTCTCCACTAAAGCAGCTCTGAGGGGTCACCACAGCCCCCCTTTCTGTTCCCTGTCCTTATGTAACTGATTGTTTTGTTTTTTGACACAGAGTCTCTGTTGTCCAGGCTGGTCTTGAACTCATTATGCAGTCCAGGCTGGTCTCAAATTGGTGGCCACCCTCCTGCTTCAGCCTCTCAGGTACATGCATACCACAACTAACGCCTCAGTTTTGTTTTGTTGTGTTTTGTTTGTATCCGGAATTGTACTTAGCGCCTTGCACTTGCCAGGCAGGCACTATATCTAGTAGTAAAAGCCTGAACACCCTATAGACCCTTCTCTAAAATACAAAATAACAACAACAACAATAATAGCACTGCAGTCACTGGGTGGTTCTTTCTCTCCCACCAGGAGAGGAGGCTCCCCTGATCTCAACTTTCTGTTTTCGGCTCGTTTTTCTTCATCCTCCACCATCCACTCTGCAGTTTCAAGAGCTCAGCATACTCTCAGTCTTCACACCCACCTCTCACCTCAGTCTCTCTACACTTCTGCTTTCCCTCCAGGGACCATAGCAGCAGCTCACATTCAAGCGGTCCAAAGTGGAAGCACAGTCAGCAGTTCTCCACACATTGGCCTCTTCCTAGCCCACACTGGCATATCCTGGGTATAAGACTGGAGACCCAAGAGACACTTAAAACTGACTCTACCTTGTGACTATGTTCTACTGACTAGTCCCACAGTCTTTCTCCTATGAACCTAATAACAAACACTGCCTTTCTAAAGAATCATGAGTTTATTCAGGAATTAGCAGAGGATTTGCCAGTCTAGGATGTGTGTGATATACAGATCACAAGCATGTGTGACAGTTATTGCAAGGGGAAAATTAATTTTTTTTTTTTTTTTAAAGTCCCTGTAAGCTGTTTTAAAACAAAATTCAGGGGCCGGGGAAATAGCTAGGTGGAATAAAGGCTTGCTTGGCAAACGCAAGGGCCTGAGTTCAATCCCTGGTCCTGCAAAAATTAATAAATAAATAATCAATTTATCAGTCAATCAAAATTCACTGATCACAGAAATTTCCCTGCAGGAACAGACATCTTCTGATTGGCTGTTACTATAAACTTGTCTTCACAGAAATGACCTGGTTTGCAAAGCTGTGGTTAGCAGAGATAGTTCCAAAGTTGAGGTTAGAACTGGCCATCTCTTGTGGCACTTCCTATTATAAGGCAAATATGCATGTGACCATTCCTGACTCCTTTTAGTTTGGCTTGGAGAGAAGTAGCCCCATGCAGGTGCTGACTACTTCTACATCCTCACATTTCCATCCTGAGGGCATCCTTGGCAGTCTCCAGCCTCAGGGGTACCAATCTACTCTATAATTTACTCCCACAGTAACAGTGGGTGAGGCGTACACATTCACCAACCCAAAAGCTCACCCTGTTTGCTAGGTATTTAACTCTATTTTACTGATAAAACAGAAGTTCCCACCAGATGCAAATGTGCCCCAGTCACAGAGCTGAAGCTACTGACCAGGACTAAGTTCACTCTCCTTACTATGTCCCTAGGCTAACGTGAAAATTTAGGCCACTTCTCATGTTGCTCCCTGTACCACTACTAGCTACTTCTTTCTTGTGCGTATGGTACTGAGGACTGGATCCAGAGTCTTCATACTGAGTGCCAAGTGTGGTGGCACGTGCCTGTAATCCCAGCACTTGAGAGGCTGAAAACAGGAGAATCACTACAAGTCCGACCTAGTGAGACCCTGTACACCCTGTGCTAAATTCATTTAAAAAAGGCGCGGGGGGGGGGGCTTTCCGTTTAGCTCAGTGGTTTAAGCACCTCCATGGCAATCCCAGTCGGGCACAGGTGATGGTGGTTCAATCCCCACACCCACCCTTAAGGTAGCCTGAGCCAGCAAAAAAAAAAAAAAAACAACCTTCAGAGTCTTCATACCGAGTTATATCTTTGGCCCTTTATGTTTTTTTTTTAAATTTTGAATTGGGTCTTGCTAAGTAGAGAGGTTGCCAAGCAGACTGGGATTGATTTTTTTTTTTTTTAATTACTTTATTTATTGGATACAGAGTCTCACTATGGATTCATAGTGATCCTCTTGTTTGCAGCCTCCTCAGCGCTAGGATTATAGGCATACGTCGCCATGCCCGGTGCCGGTTGCTGGCTCAACATGTCAGGGGAGCAGGGCCAGCACCGCATGTGATACAGGGGATTGGACTCAAGTCCTTGCACTTGTGAGACAGGTGCTTAGTTCACCAAGCTACCTCCTCAGCCCCAGAACTTGTGATCCTCCTCCTTGGCCTGCTCTGGGATTACAGGCATGTGCACCACTTTGCCCAGCTGACTCTTTGCAAGTCTCTCCTCCTTTTCCTCTGTACCATGCTCCCACAACACTCTATCACATCCATGACTTCAGTTCCACTCAGTTCCACTTGATCCGCAAGTGCAACCTCTCTCCAGAGCTTCAGATCCACACCACTACTAGCTTAGAAGTTGCACAGGCATCTTACAGAGTTTTCCAAAACTCTCCCTTGCACCCAAGCTGCTCCTCCTCCAGGTGCCCCATCAGTGACTGCTCTGCCATTTATCTGCCCAGCTTCCCAAGCCACATCCTTGACTCCTTCTTTTCACACTTGCTCACTCTACTTGAACAGCACCTAAACTCTGACCTCCTTTCTACAACCCGGCTCAGAACCTCATCATCACCTGCTGGTCTTGGTCACCACCTCATCTCTTGGATCCCTCTAATCCACTCTCCACCCTGCAGCCAAGGTCATCTTGATACAAAATCCTTCAATGAGAAAATGTTTTGCACAATTTTAAGTTACCAACTTAAAAAAGATATAAGGAAAACATACGTAGTGATAAATACATTATAGACTACAAGCATCACATAAATTTGTTAATACTGAAATAAGTTTGAAAACTGTGATACCTTCAATTGCTCCATATTTCTCTCAGGACAAAATCCAAAGCACTGGCTGCAAGTGTCGCACAGCTCCTTACTGCTGGACCTATGTACTCATTCTCCTAATGTAACTCTGCCATAGCAGAGGCCTCCACGCCTTCCTACCATTCCGGAGAACCAAGGTACGGTCTTTCTGCCCTAGCTCGGCTACTGCTTCCTAACTTCCCCTCCTTGACACTTCTGCAGTAGCACTTGTGCTCACCTCCTTTATGACTAAAGGATCAGCGCAAAAGTGGTCACACCTCCTGTCAGTGTGCATGGTGGTATCACAGGAACAGACACAGGTGTTCAGCAGTGATAAATGGAAGGACTCTTATCAGGAAGTCTATACATGTCCCTCCCTTAAGCAAAACTTCATAAGTGCAATGGAATCTGAATGCCCCACCCCAGGACAGCTTAATCTCCACCCAGCCCTTTGCTACAGCTAGACAACGGGACGACCTACAGTTATAGCTTCTGAGTTCTCCTGGGCACTGCTTCCCGCACGCTCCCACAGGCACTGCAACTAGTTTAAGGTTGTGATCACTCGTCCCCAACCGCCCTGTTTCTCTAAGCTGTCTTTTCAAAGTCTTTGTATTCACGTAAGCGACTGGACATACTTTGGCCCAGTTAATATTATGCGGTAGACCTTATAACTCAAAATTTTGTAATTTTCAAGGTCTGACAGCAGAGCAGATACCAAATATATAGCTGTAGTTCAAATCTCTCAGAAGCAAAACAAAAACCAAAAAGCAGGTAATTGAAACGCCTTAAGACTTAAATAGTGGGTCCCCCTCTTTGAGAGCGGATCCAAGCGCTCCCCTCGCGGTGCTGGGCAAGGAACCCAGGGACTCACGAAGGCCCAGAGCGCTCGCTAGCCATGGACTACACCTCTTGCCCTCCAGAATGGACTTCATTTTTTAAAATTAGTTCACAGTTTTCCAAATGTGCGGAGGTGGGCAATCACAAAAGAATACAAACAAATGAAATGAGCAGCGCTTGAATAATTTGCGAACCGTAGGCCTGGGACAGGACCGGTGAAGGGCCCGCCACTGCGTGCCGCCAGAGTCTACCAATGGCCGCCGCGACGTGGCGCCGCAGCCAATGCGGAGCGCAGGGGGCGTGGGGCGCTACGCCACCAGCAGTCCCCGCCAGGCTGCAGCTCCCCGGGCCCGGAGGCCTACACGCACCCGCCGCCCGCCCCCGTGCCCCCGCGGCGTGTTCACCGTGTCTCCGACGTCCTGAGGCGGCAGCAGCGCGGCCAGAGCCTTCTGAACCATGGGCCAGGAGGCCGCGAACGCGGGAGGCCCGCCCGGCGACAAGGAGGACTGAAGGGCGGCCCTAGGCGCGCGGCCGCAGCGGGCCCGCCCGCCAGTTGCTGCAGGTCTCCGCCCTCCCAACCCCCAGGCTGCAGGGCCTGAGCCGGAAGCTGCGGGCAGAGGGTTGCACTTCGCTTCCGGTTCCGGAGGACGGCTCTGTTAGGGGGCTTGCGCGCGCCCTCTGGTGGAGAGGACCGCACTGCGCGCTGCTTGTCCCTGGCGGCGTGGGGGCCACTGAAAGTGTTCGGTTCTTTGTTGTTCCTTTTATTTTTAAAATCAGATTTTATTGGCATATTTTAGGTATGCAGAGTGATCATATTCATCGTAGAGAATTTGCACCTGTGCATGATATCCCTACCTCTTTCCCATTTACAAAAACTTTTCTTTTTTCATTTTTCTTTACTTTTCCCTTCTTTACCATGCTCTCCCCCATTTGAAGATTTCCTTCCTGTTTTACAATACATGTTGTGCATTTTCGTTCTCATTTACACTTTTGGTTTCCCACACTGGAGGCAATGGAGTATTTACACGTGTGTGTCTGGTTTATTTCACTGAAGAGTATGGTCTCAAGTTGCATCTATCACCTAAAAGTGTCCTGCGAATATCCTTCTTTATGGCAGAGTAGTATTTCATTGTGCAAAAATATACTGTAACCACTCATCAGTTGATGAGCACTTGGGTTGTTTCCAAGTGCCTGGCCTGTGCAAGGTAGAGAGAGACAGAGACAAGAGAGACAGAGACAGAGAGGAGCAGGAGGAGGAAGAGAGCGAGGGAGCGAGACTGTGCCACTATAAACATAGGTGTGCATATTTCTCCATGGTATAATGCTTTAAATTCTTTTTGGGAAGATACCCAGGCTGGAAATGGCTGTGTCAAGAGGAATCTCCGCACTGATTTTCAGTGGTTGCATCAGTCTGCACTCCCATCAACAGTGGAAAAGTATTCCTTTTTACCCACAGCCCCATCAGCATTTGTTATTGGTTGATCTCTTGATAGTAGGTATTCTTTCTGGGGTGAGATGGAATCTCAGTGTTTTAATTTGCAACTCTCAAATCACCAGTGATTTGAACATTTTTCATGTATTTATGTGATATTTCTATTTCTTAATCTGAGAAATTAGTATTCATCTCAGTTGCCCATTTTTGTTGGGTCTTTAAATTTGAGAGGTCTGTTTTGTTTTTTTGAATTCTTTATATACTTTTTTTTTTCATGTATTTGGTACAAGGTCTCACTATGCAGCTCAGACTCATAGTGATCCTCCTGTTTTCAGCATCCCCAGTGCTGGGATTACAGGCAAGCGCCACCACTGCAGGACTCAGTGGCTGGCTCAGCATGCCTAGAGCTGGGGCTGGCGCAGCATGTGGTGCTAGGGATTGAACCCTGGTCCCTACGCTGCCTAAGCCTTCTAAGCTATCTTACTGGCCCTCTTTATATGTTCTTGATAGTAATCTTTTGTCTGAAGAACAGCTGCAAATATTTTTTCCCACACCAGGGTTGTCTCTTCACTCTGGTGGTTTCTCTTGCTGTTCATCTTCAGAAAAAAACAATTTTCTTTTGTTTTTTTGTCTTTTCAACTAGAAAACATATGAAACATTTGGCTATAAGTTTATAAAGTTAAGTTTATATTTTCTGGTCAGTTTTCCCAAGTCCTGACTAGTCTGGCTTGCTTACTGGAATGAGCAGAACCCACTTGCAGTTTACCTGGTATTGGGTAGTTCTAACCACAGGAGCGAGAGTTTTTATTTTAATCATCAGCAGAATGACTCTAAGTCAGCATCCCTTGTGTGATAGTCAATTTTGTATCTCAGTGTGGTTAGACTATCACACCAAGTTTTACAATTAAGTATTACTTTAGATATTTCTATAAAAAGATTTTGTACATGTCTGTTAACAGGATCGGTTGACTTCAACTAAAAGTTATCTTTGTGTAGAGTGTGGTGATGTATTCCTGTAATCTAGCACTCTGGCTGACTTTTTTTTTTCTTTTTTTTTTTTTTTTGTGGGACTGGGGTTTGAACTCATGACCTTGCACTTGCCAGGCAGGCGCTTGTGCCATAGAGCTACCTCCCTGGCCCCCTTTCCTTTTCATTTTGAAAAAGCTATGTACTTTTCCCAAAATATTATTCTAAATAAGTGTCTTATAGACAGGGTTAATATGAGTTAGAAATATGCTGTGTGATAAAACCATTTTTACAGACACTGAGAATAATTCTAAGAAAAGATATTCATATATATACATATATATATAGCTATACCTGTTTCATAGAAAAATTTCATCATCCAAAGTGCAAAGACGAAATTGACTTTCCTTTTTAAAAAAAACTGGAAATCAAACTCAAGACCTCACCTTGCCAGGTAAATGCTGCAACACTGATCTGTATCCTCAGCCCCTTTTATCTTGACTGACTTTTCTTGCCATATGAAATACTGATAATCTTTTTTTACAGCTACTGTTACTTATTAGTGAGATGCCATGCAGACAACATGCTGACCTAGAACCAGGGCTACACTGGAAATGAGTGGGAGTTCAATGAGAAAGAATTCAAGTTTGAAGAAAATGGCTTTGACCTCAATCAAGCCAAAAGTCCAGGCGGAGGTCCCTTAGAGATTAAACACTAGTTGTAGTATCATGCTTGTAAGGTTGTGCCCCTTTACACTATTAAGATCTAATCAAATCAAATTAAAGCTAAGCAGATTCCTAGCACTAGTTCTGTCCTCTGCTTCTCTCATTTTTATGAAGGCTCCATATTATAGCTCAGTCCATTACAGGGGACGGAAACCCCAAGTTCTAAGGAGGAGCTACATTAATCTGCTCTTAAATTGCTTCTTTACTCTGACTTCCCACTTCCCACCCTGAGACAAGTCAGTCTTGTCAGAGTCCCTTTCTGAGTTTAGTCTTGGCCCAAGAAGTATAAACCTACAACCCTAAAACCACGTTATTGGAATTCCACCAAGTTAATTCCAATCTACCAATCTACCA
Organism: Capromys pilorides; assembly: GCA_004027915.1. Classification (NCBI taxonomy): domain Eukaryota; kingdom Metazoa; phylum Chordata; class Mammalia; order Rodentia; family Capromyidae; genus Capromys; species Capromys pilorides. The sequence continues at coordinate 8,558 of PVKN010003742.1, read as the reverse complement.
CTCCCAGCACACAACGCACAGCAATAACAAAGACACTAATATATATATATATATATATATATATATATATATATATATATATATATATATATATGTTGGGGAGCCAACGGACCCTAAATCTAGCCATGAAGATGGCTTCCAGAACCAAGAGAGCAATCATCCAGGGCTGCACTCAGATTTTATTCAGTGGAGAAAGGGGAGCGGATTGAGAAACGGAACTGTGGGAAGAAGGTGAGCACTGAAGAGAATTGTGAGGTGAGCTCTGTGAGCTGGGCTAGGTAGGTGGCCTGCATTCACCTCTGCCATACGCAGAGGAAGTAGTTTGCATTATGCTATTGAGATAGTGTGTAATGTTTCAGGGGTCTGGTGCTTCAGCTCTGATGTGTAATCTTTCAAGCCCAAGGACTTATAGCCCCTATCTCGAGGCTCGATCCCAGCTGACAGCATGGAGCATTGGCTCTTAGTCCTGTCTCGAGCTGGCTCATATTGGAGAGCAGCAGGTGTGAGTTATCAGGGAAACATGCATGCCATCTTCAAAAATTACCACCAGCACCTGGACTAGACCAATACACTCTGCTTAAGGCCAACTGAAAGGATAAAGAGAAGTCTTAGCCAGCTCTGTACATTTCAATACGAGGAAATAGGGTCAAGCTCAGTCAAAATAGAGACAGTTGCTCTTCTTTCAAGGAAAGCTGCTCAGACAGTCCTCCTCAAGTCTTACCATGGAAGCAGAATTTGTCATTGTCTTATGAAAATTAATTCTCAGTGACACAAGTTAAAAGTCATTCCACCAGCAGCACTTGGCTTTAAGCCAAAGGGATAACCTCCACTCCAAAAAGATTCAGAACAAATTCCTTATTACTTCTCTATTCATGTAAAGATCTCCAATCTAAAAGCCCCAAATGACAACCAGCACAAGATGCTGATGTACTACTGGAGAAAGAAAGGGAGATCTATCTATCTATCTATCTATCTATCTATCTATCTATCTATCTATCTATCTTTAATAAAACCCTCATGCATAATTAAACTTGATTAAAGGTCTGGAGAATGCTAAAAGTAGTACTGAGTGCAGAAGCCTGCAGAGCAGAGTACAGGTGTACCCCTTCTTGATGCTGGGAAATACCAGGCAGACAGGACTACACTTGAGCATCAGAGAAGCAAAAAACTTGCCTTGTCATCCTAGGTGGGTGGCAGACTTGATTTTGCTCCCAAACCTGGGTGTGTTCCTAGAGAGGATGGAGTGAACTCTCTGCGACAGAGAGCTTGAAGAAGGAGTCTTGAGAAGCTGGTGCTCAGGAGTGGTCACAGGCTCCAGGAAGCTCACTTTGTTATTTGGTGTCTGTGGCATGGAAAATACATTTGTGTGTTCAATGACAGGCAGGGCATCAATGTTCTCCTGTTCCACAATCATCAACTGACTCTAGTATTCCAGGGATAGTAAAAGAAAGTGCTCTACCACCATGGGTTGGCACTTAATGTCTTGTAGCATTGTCATCAGGTCTGGATTGGGCACAGCATGAGCAAGTATAGTAAGGCCAAAGACTTTAGCCAAATTGGGAATATCAGGACCAGGAAGATAGATCAGTAGAATAAGCACTTGCCTGGCAAGCGCAGAGTCCTGAGTTCAATCTCTGGTACCGAGAAAAAAAAAAAACAAAACAGATTGGGAGTATCCGTTTTTGTGCTTGGACTCTGAGCCACTCTCTGCAAGTGAATCATGAGGAAGGCCCTGTAGGCCTGGGACAATTCACCAACAGCCTGGTACATAGCAGCTGTGTTGTTGTCTTCATCTGTGATTTCTGCTGCCTCCATGAAGATTCTGTTTAACTGAAAGGTCAGAAGTTCTTCAAGGTTTTGAAGGAAATCTTTCAGGAGCTACAAATGGTAGGGACATTGTCTACTTTGCTGAAGAGGGGTACAGTTTTCACTTTCAGGAACTTCTCTTTCAGCTCTTCTACTGTTCAGTCACAGCTGGAGATCCTATGTAAGCCTATCTTAGGACTCTGCTCAATCTCATTTACACAACGGACAACAATAGAAAGAATCATCGGAGAAGTCAGGGACACAAAATCAGCCAGAATTCTCTAATTCTGATAAGTGTTTCTGTCAGGGTAGGAGTGCAGGGAAGAGGACAGCATTCCAGGCATTCTGGATGAGAGACCACGTGACAGTCTCGACACTTCAGCGATAATTCGCCAAATTTTATCTGCTTTCCACATGGAACACAGGATTCAGGTTTAATAAGTGTCTTTGAGACAAAATCATGCAGACATGTCCCTCCATTACTCTATGGCATGCTAGAAATATCTGCCTCTGTTCTTTTTTTTAAATTTTATTTATTTATTTGTTTGCTTGTTGTGTTTCTTTTATTTATTCATTTTGTGGCTGGCTCAGCCTGCCCTGGTGGTGGCGCTGGCGCAGCATGTGGTGCCGGGGATCGAACTGCAGTCCCCGCAGTTGCCTGAGCCCTCCTAAGCAGGCGCTTTAGACCACTGAACCATCTCGCCGGCCCCTCTGCCTCTGTTCTTGATTCAAGTGGTTTTCTGTTCAGGGTAGAGTCACCATTCCAAGATTGTAAAGTACCTGTTTTCCCTCCACTCCTGGTCCAGTACGGCACAGGCTCAATAGTAGACAATACTTCAGTGGGCCCAACATCATTGCGAAGAGTCATTGTAGTTTTACAACTATGGATTCATTCCCCTGATCTATTGTGGAGCCAATGGAACGTGTTTTCTTTAGGTTGACTTTCCACTGAGCATGTGTGCTGCATTCTTCCTACATATTCGTCTGCTGGTGGACATCTAGGCTGATTTGAAATCTTGGCTATTGTGAGTAGCACTTCATTATACATAGGAGAGCAGCTATTTCTTACACGTACTATCTTTTTCCTTTCAGGCATGCCAGTAATAAGATTTGTAGATGGCATAGTGATTCTTTCTGTTTGACTTCTTGAGGAAACTTGATATTGTTTTCCATAATGGCTACATTAAATCCCCACCAACAGTGTATGAGATTCCTTTGCTCTGTATCTTGCAGCATTTATTTTGTATTTTAACAGCCTTTCTAACATAGGTGAAATAATATCCGTGGTTTTTATTTGTATTTCCCTGATTAGTGATTTTGAAACTTTTATGCTTGACCATTTCCATACTTTCTCTAGAAAAGTGAACGTTCAGTTAAGCCGGCCATTTTAAAATGTTATTGTTATAACTGTTGAATTGCTTTAAATTTGTTATACGTTCTGCATATTAATCACTTCTATAGATGAATAGATTGCAAATATCAATTTTGCAGGTTTTCTCTTTATCTTGTTGATATGCAAAAACTTAGAAAAGTGACACAGCCCCATTTGTCTAGCTCTGTGATGTGTGCTTTTGGCATCTTTTCTGTAAAATTTTTTTCCATGTTGTAAAGTATTCTCCCTGAATTTTTGTCCAGTAGGTTCGGAGTTGAGGGTCATGGTGACAAACCCATGCTGTGTGCCACAGTGGCCACAGCACTCTTTCTGACCCACGTAAGCTAAGTTGCCTTAGCATCACCCCAGCAGCCAAGCATTTTAATTGCAGCACTGGCACTTCGCAGTATGTAAGAGGGTTGCATTCTGAAAGATTCACCATCATTCATTTAAGACCTTACATTTAAATTTGTAAATGATTTTGAATTTTTTATATGCTGATAGATTTCATTTTTCTGTGAATATCCAGTCTTCCCAGCACCATTTACTGACAAGACTGTCATTTCTCCAATGCATAATCTTGAAGCCTTTGTCAAACCCAGTTGACTCTAAGTATGTGGATTTACTTCAGAGGTCTCTCTTCCATTGATCTATGTGTCTACGTTTTTATGGTTTCTCTATCTGTTCCATTGATCTGTGTTGTCTATATTTTTATGCCAGTACCATGCTGCTTTTCTTACTATGACTCTGTTGAGTACCATGTTTTGAAATCAGATAGCTTTGTTCTTTTTCTTGTATATTTGTTTACTTACATCTTCTAGGGCCCCATACAAATTTTAGGACTGCTTCTATTTAATTTTTTTGTGGAGGACCACCTGGGTGACTCTCCTTGAAAGAAGAGGTAGCAGATGTCTCCATTCTGGCTGTGCCTGATCCTTCATCCATATATTAATAGGTATAAAGCTGGCTAGGACTTCTTTTTTTGGTCTTTTTGAGACTGGGTCTCGCTATGCAGTTCAGGATGGCCTTCAGCTCACTTTTGTAGCCCAGGCTGACCTCAAACTTGCACTGATCCTCCTGCCTCTGCCTCTCAAGTACTGGGATTACAGGTCCTTACCCTTTTGATTGGCTTTAAGCAATGCATATTGGTCTAGCCTAGATGCCGATGGTAGTCTACGAAGATGGCATGCATGTTTCCTGGATAATCCACACCTGCTGCTGATTAATATGAGCCAGGCCAGGCATGGTGGCGCATGCCTATAATCCCAGCACTTGGGAGGGAGGCTGAGGCAGGAGGATCGATGTGAGTCCGAGACCAGCCTGGGCTACAAAAGTGAGCTCAAGCCAGCTTGAACTGCATAGTGAGACCCTGTCTCAAAAAGAACAAAAAGAAAAAAGGAAAAAAAAAAAAAAAAAAAAAAGAACCAAGTTGAGGCAGGATGAAACACCAGTGCTCCAAACTGTCGGTTGAGATCCTTGAGATAGAGGTCATAACTTCCTGGGGCTTGAAAGATTACACACCACAGCTGAAGCACCAGACCCTAAAACATTAGATCCTATTTCAATAGTATAATGCAAATCACTTTTTCTGCATATCACAGAGGTAAATGCAGGCCTCCTGCCTAGCCCAGTTCATAGTACTCACCTACTTCTTGCAATTCTGTCATTCATCCTCCAGCCACTCCTCCTTCATGACTAAATCAAATCTGGGTTCGGTCCTGGGTCAGAGACTTTGTTCCAGATAGCCATCACCATGGCTGGACTTAGGACCCTTGGCTCTCCATAATTATAAATATACCTTAATGCCTTCATTTTTGCCATGGGTTGCACTGGGAGTGGTAGATTGGCATGAACTTGGTGGGATTACAATAACGTATCTTTGGGATTACAAATATAAACTTCTTGGACCGAGATGAGGACCAAAAAGGGCTCACTACAATTTTTCATTAGTATGTATTCACACTACATAACTGCACTCTGTGGGGTGTTAGTACTTAACATATCACAATTTCTTTTTTACTCATTCCTGTTCACCTTTCTTCATTTTCCTCCTTCCCTTATTCCCTTTCCATTTTAAAAATATGTATCTTCCCAATTCCTATTATGTCCCTTATTTTTTTATATTTTGTATGTCATATAAAGAGTTAAACTTGTATGTTTGATTCATTTCACTTAACATTCACTTCACTTAACCTGAAGGTGCACCCCTTTTAAGGCAAAATAATATTCCTTTGTGTAAAAATACATTTTATTTATATTCATTAATCTACTGATTTGATATATAGGCCACCTCCAAGATTATCTACTGTGAATTCTGTTGTTATAAACATTGGGATGACTGCAATGTGATGCCTTTAACTCTTGATAGCTAGCAAGGGAATAGATATGTCAAATACCATTTTTAATTTTAGTTTTCTGAGGAAACTACATACTGATTTCCATAGTGGTTGTGCTGGTTTACATTTTCATCACTGTTCAAGGGTTAGACCACACCAAGTTAAAAATCTTCTGTACAACAACAAATTGCTTCTATTTCTAGGAACGTCATTATTGTTTTGAAAGAAATTATGTAGAATCTATATACTGCTTTGGGTATCATGGATATTTAATCAATATCAATTGCCTTAATTCATAAACATTCAATGTGATCTCTCCAATTTTTGCTTCCATTTACTTTCGGAGTACTCAGTATTTCATCCAACGACTTTATAGTGAACTACATCCTTAGACCCTTTTCTTTTTGTTTCTTCCTTCCCTCTCTGTATTATTTTAAGACAGGGAATTGCTAATCCACTAAGCTTCCAAAATTGGGCTCAGAATTTCAATACTGTTTAACCTTCCCACTGTGCTGGATTTACAGTAATATACCACTATACCCAACTTTTCCTAATTGTTATTTTTTTCCAGCTACTTTAAATGAGACTACTTCCTTGAATTTTTCCAACTAGTTTTTTAATGGTTGCTATGTTTTGAGTTTGTATCCTAAAAATTTTATTACATTTATCAATTACAACTCTGTGTATTAGTCTTTAGGTTTTCCTGTGTATAAGATTATAACTGGTAATAGAATACATGTGACTTTCTCTTTTCCAATTTTCATCTTTTCTTTCTTTCTTTTGCCTCTTTTTCTAGAGTCTGCGACCCTAGAACTATTGTATTTCTCTAGAGGCATTACACTACCTTTCATTTTCATGGTTTTTCGTCCCATTTTATAGAACAGCTTTTGTGCTGAAAGATTTCCAAATGGCTATGTATAGGGATCAATGTAAGCTGGAAACAAACCACATGTGTCAGGGGATCAGCAAAAGCAGGTCTGAGAACAAAGCATGTCTGAGGCAATCCACCAGGACAAGCTGCTTCTGCCTACAGAACACCAAGCCCTGAAACAACCCAAGCTAATGGGTTGCTAGGCAAAGTGTTGTCATGTGACACACCAACCTATCAAATGCATAAACATCTTGCAGTGGTTGAATAGTTCCTTCTCTCCCATCAGGAGAGAGGACTCCACCTGATCTCAGCTTTGTTTTTTACTTTATTTTCCATTCACTGACCATTCTTTCCCCTAGGAACTTAAAGAGCCAAGTGGGATTCAGTAGAGATGTGTCTGAGGATGTCAGTTGTGTAGGGTATGTTGACTTTTATACTGGTACAGTAGCATTTTGTCCATGAATTTAGTGGATAAACTCATGAATTTTGTTCATGAATTGCATCAATTCAAATTCCTTTGTTCCCTGTATTCAATGTAAGTGGTGTCCATAAGCACCTCAGTGGCTGAAATGAGGGCTGGCCTGCTGAGGAACAAGTTTCAAGGGAAGGCAGTTCACCACTGTGGGAAATGTGGGTGGGCACCTCCTGATAGGGTTGTCATGGGGGATGAGTTGCCTGGCTGTTTTGTGGACTGTTGTCGGGCATGGTTTGAAATGGCACCATATAAGCATCATTCTGGAGAAGGAAAAGCACAATAAGTGGGACAAACAGTCAAGCAGCGCCCTAGATGGTCCTTTTGACTTGGGAACACTGGTGATCTCTTGTGAAAAAATACCCCAAAAATTTCTGACATTATTGAGGCCATCTAAAGGCACTGTGTTTAACTCTACCCACCTGTAAAACTCCTTCTCTGTACCTCACTGATCCATACTAGTGAGGCTTGACAGCAGGCACAGCCTGCTTCTGTTCTTCCTTTGGAAGGCCCTCCTGAGTCTTCTACCCCACAGCTTCTCTGCCACATCTCCACTGAGCCCTAGCACTCTGGCAAAGTGTCCAGGTACTTCGTAGTTATTTGTTTTGGTCCTTTCTTTTAGAAAGTAAGCCCACTAGACATCTCTAGTAATATACTTGCAGACGTCAGTCTTCTGACTATATTTGCCAGGCATGAGTGTACACACATATAATGTTAGCACTCAGGAGACAAAGGCAGAAGAATTACCATGAGTTGGAGGTCAGCCTGGGCTACATAAGAAAGTTCAAGGCTAGTCAACTACACAGAGAGACTGTTGCAAAATATAAAATGATTACCAAAGCTAAAATGGCATCACAATATCAGGAAATAAATGCATTTGCCCCATTACATTTAATAGCAATAATTCTCCCAAAACAACTCCACTGCTGACAAAAATTCCTTTGAAACTGTTTCTGATAAATCATACTATCATTTATAATTTTGGAATTACAATTCATCACTTTTTTTTTTTTGCAGTACCAGGGATTGAACTCAGAACCCTGCACTTGTCAGGCAGGTGCATATTCTACTGAGCTTATCTCCCTGGCCCTCATGATATCCTTTTGGAGACAAGTTATGGCCCTGCCAGTCTGTGGCAGTCAGAAATTCAGAGCAGTTTGGGTTATTTTTGGTTCATATGGAGGAAAAATTATCATATAGTTAAAAGTCATTACAATATAAATAAGAAAAGTATAATTTTGAATCTTTATTTTTTGGTGGGACCAGGGTTCAAACTCACAACCTTGCACTTGCCAGGCAGTCACTTGTGCCACAGAGCTATCTCCCTGGCCCAGAAAAGTATAATTTTGATAGAAAGAAAAAAAAAAAAACTTTGCTGGGCATAGTGGTGTATGCCTATAATCCTGGTGCTCAGGAGAATAAGGTAGGAGGAGTGCCACAAGTTTGAGACTAGCCTGGGCTACAGGATGAGTTCAAGGCTAGCGTATACTACTTAGCGATACTATGTCTCAAAAACAATAAAAAACAACCCCACTCCCCCAATATTGAGTCTAATGTGAAAGAAAAATAATACATTATATACATGATACATACCATATTGAGATATAGTCAGGTATCTTTATGATATGAGAAACATCATATGCTAATCTACAAGTTGTACAAAAACAAGTCAGATATCAGATTTGTCAAAAACATATGTTC